>JAFNEN010006649.1:0-5000 GCA_019343175.1 Oedothorax gibbosus
TAAAGCGGGAAAATTTTCCCCCTTTTTTTTGTCGCCCCCAAACCCCAAAAATAAACCCCCCCTCCTTAAAAAGTAACCCAAAAAAGGGGAAATTTCCCCCCCCCTCCCCCTATAGTGATTTGGAAATTTCCTTTTTTGAAAAAAGGCCCAAACCCCTTTTTTTTTGGGTTTTTTAAAAAGAAAAATTTTTTTTAAAAAAGAAAAATTTTTTCCCCCCCTCATTTAAAAAATTTTTAACCCAACAAAAATTTTTCCCCCAAAGGGTTTTTTTTTTTTCCTTTATCCCCCCCTTTTTTCTTTTCCCCCCTTAAAAAATTAAAAAAATAAAAAGATTTTAAATTTTTGGCTTTTTTTTTTTTTTTTTTTTGGGTTTTTTTCTTTTAAAAAAAAAGCCTTCCCCCCCCAAAAATTTTTTTTTTTTACTTTTTTTTTCTGGGCCCCCCCTTTTAAAAACCTTTGGGTTTTTTTTTTTTTTCCCTTCCCATCCCAAAACCCCGAAAAAAGAAAAAACGGGGTTTTTTTCCCTTTTTCTAAAATTTCCCCCCAAACCCCAATTTCCCCCAAAAAATGAAAATTCCCCAATTTTTTCCCCAAAAAATCCAAAACCAAATTTTGAAAAAAAAGCCTTTTTTACCAAATTTCAAAAGGTTTTTTTTTTTTTCTTTTTTTTTCCCTTTAAAACCAAAGGGAAAAAAAAAAAAATTATTTCCCTTTTCCAAAATTTTCCCGCCCCAAAAAACCTTTTGTTTTTTTTTTTTAAAAATTAGAAAAATTCCCCCCCTTGGGTTTGGGGGAAAGGAAAAAATTTTTTAAAAAAAAATAAATTAAAAAAAAACCCCTTGGGAAAAGCCGAAAAAAAAATTTTTTTTTTTTTATCTCCAAACCCTTAATAAGGGAAAATTTTTTTGGGGGGTTTTAAAAAAAAACAAATTTTCCAGAGGGTTTTTCCAATTAAAAAGGATCCCTTTTTTTTTTTCTTTTAACTTACGCCCCCCCCGGGGGGTTTTTTTTTTTTTCCCGTAAAAAAACCTTTTTTAAATATTAAAAGGGGTTTTTTTTTCTTGTCCCCCCCCTAAACCCCGCCCTTTATTAACCGGATTTTTGAAAATTTTAAAAAATTTCCATGAGGCTTAAAAAACCCCCCCAAAAAGGGGTTTTTAAAATAAAACCCCAAAAAAAGGGAAAAAATAAAGGGAAAAATTTTTTATTTGCCCAAAAAAAATGGGAGGGAAAATAAGGGGGCAAAAAAAAAAGAAAGAGTTTAAATAAATTTTTTAAAAAAAGGAAAAAAGAGGAAATTTTTTTTGGAAAAAAACTTTAAAAAAAAAAATTAAAGGGGAAGTTTAATTTAAAAAGGGGGAAAATAAAAAAAATTTTGGGGGTTTTAAAAAATTTTTTAAAAAGGGTTAAATGAAAAATAATATTTTTGGGGGAAAAAAAACCCCCAAAAAATTTTTTAAAAAAAAAGGGGGAAAATGGAAAAAAATAAAAAAAAAGTTTAATTAAAAAAAAAAGGGGGGTTTTTTTTTTTAAAAAAAGGTTTAAAAATTTAAAAACCAAAAATTTTTAAGGGGGAAAAAAAAAAAGTTTGAAACAAAAAAAAAAAAAATTCCCCCCAAAAAAAAAAATAATATTTAATTTTAGCACGAAACCCAAAAAAAATTTTTCGGGATATTTTAAAAAAAATGGGTGAAAAATGGGGAAAAAAAAGGGGGGGGTAAATAAAAAAAGGGGGGTTTTTTAAAATAAAAAATAAAAAAAAAAAGAAATTTTTTTGGAAAAAGGAAAAAAAAAATATTAAAGAATAGAAAAAAATAAAAAAGATTAAAAAGGGGTTTAAAAGGGGGAAAAAAAAGGGAAAAATTTTTAAAAAGAAAAAAAAAATTTTTGGAAATTTTCCCCCAATTTTTTTAAAAAAAAAGTAAAAAATTTTTTTTTAAAAATTTTTTTTTAAAAAAAAAGGGAAAAAAAAAACCCCCTAAAAAGGGGTTTTTTTTGCCCGGGCCAAAAAAATTTTTTTTAGGAAAAAAACAAAAAAATTAAAAAATTGGATTTCCCGAAAAATTTTTTTTTGAAAAAATAAAAAAGGGGTTTTTTTAAACCCCTTTTTCGGGGCAAAGAGGGGGTTTAAAATTTTGGGGAAAAAAAAAAGCTGAAACTTCGGCCCAATTAAAAAAAACAGAAAAAAAAAAATTTTGGGGGGAAAAAAATTTTGGGTTTTTTTTTTTTTGGGAAAAAACTTGTTTTTTTTAAAAAAGCCCCCAAACTTTTAAATAAACCCGGCCCATAAAAGGCCCGGGGAGATTGGGGAAAAATAGAAGGGGGGTTTTTTTTAAAATTTTTTTTAAAAGCCCCAAAAACCTTTGGGGTATAAACCAAACCTTTTTTTTAACCGCATAAATTAATGAAAAAGGCCAAAAGAAAAAAGGGTTGGGGAATAAATTTTTAAAATGTTTATTTTAATTTTCGGGGGTTTTTTTTTTTTTTTTATTTTTTCCCCCTTTTTTTTTTTAAAAATTCCCCAAAAATAATTTTACAAGGGGTTTTTTCAAAAAAAACCCATTAAAATTTCCAAAATTCCCCCCCAAATTGGGAATTTCCTTTAAATTTAAAACCCCCCTTTTTTTTTTTAACCCCTTTTTTTTTTTTTTTTGAAATTTTTTTTTTTTTTAAACTGGTGGGAGGTTAAAAATTTTTCCCGCCCCCCTTTTCCCCCAAACCAAACCCCCAAAAAACGGGAAAGGCCCTTTTTTTTAAATTTCTTTTTTAAAAAAAACTTTTTTGGGGGCCCTTTTTAAAACCCCCCAAAAAATAAACCCATAAAAAGGGTTTTAGTTTTTTTTTGAGGCCCAACCTTTAAAACCGCCCTTTTTTTTTTTAGCGGAAGCCCGGGAAAAAAATTTTTTTTTTAAATTTCCCCCAATAAAAAAGGGTTTCCCCCCGAAAAGGGAAAAAAAAATTTTTTCATTATCCCTCGTTTTTTTTATTGGCAAAGAGAAAACCCCGGGGAAAACCTTTTAAAAAAAAATTTGGGCCCCGCCCCTTTTTTTTTTGTTTTTCCCCCAATTTTTTTCCAAATGGGTTTTTGAAAATCAAATTTTAAAATTTTCCCTTTCCCCGTGGGGAAAAGGGAATTTCCCCCCATCCAAATTAAAATTTGGAAAAAATCCC
This sequence comes from Oedothorax gibbosus, assembly GCA_019343175.1. Lineage (NCBI taxonomy): Eukaryota > Metazoa > Arthropoda > Arachnida > Araneae > Linyphiidae > Oedothorax > Oedothorax gibbosus. The sequence goes on from JAFNEN010006649.1 coordinate 3,172, forward strand.
TTAAAATGCAAAAAGGTTTTTTTTTGGGAAAATTAAAGGGGGGGGCCCCTTAAAAAACCCCTTTTTTTAAAATTCCCCCCCCCCCAAATAAAAAAAAAAGGGTTTTTTTCCCCCCGAAAACATAGTAAAATTTTTCCCCCCAAATTTTAAAATTTTTTTCCTTTAAATTTTGGCCTTTTGGGTTTTTTTAAAAAAAAAGGGGGCCAAAAGGGCCCCCCCCCTTTTCTACCAAATTTCCACCCCCACAAAAAATTAAATTTTTAGGGGGGGAAAAGGGAAAAATTTTTTTTTTTTAAAAATATTTTAAATTTAAAAAAATTTAATAAACTTTTTTTAAATGGGGGGCCCAAAAATGGGGAAAAGCCCCAAATTTTTTTTTTTTTTTTTGTTAAAAAAAGATTAAAAGAAGGGGGGGGGTAAACAAAATTTTTAAATAAAACGCCCCCTTGGGCCCCCTTTTTTTTTTGTAAAAAATTTCCCCCCCCCCTATTTTTTTTTTAAATTTTTTTCCCCCCAACATAAAATTTTTTGCCGCTCCCCCTTTTGGGTTTTTTCCAAAACCCCCCCCCTATTTTTTTTCCTTTTTATTAATTTTTTTTTTTTTTTTTGGGAAAATTTTTTTTTTTTAAACCTTTTTTTTTCCCCCCAATAAAATTTTTTTTTTTTTCCCAAAAATTTTAAACCCCATACTTTTTCCCCAAAATTTTTTTTTTTTTTAGCCCCCCCCTTTTTTCCCAAATTCCTTTTTTTTTTCAAATTTCCCCCCGAAAACCCTTCCTTCGGGTTTTTTTTAAACCCCCAAACCCCAAAAGGGTTTTTGGGGGCCCCCCTTTTTACTAAAAATTTTGGGCCCTTTTTTGAAATTCCCCCCTTTGGTTTTCCCGGCCCCTTTTGCCCCTTTTTTCCCCCCCCACCCCCTTTTAAAAAATATTTAAAATTCCCCTTTTTTTTTTTTCCTTTTTCCCCCAAAAAATCCCCCCTTTTCCCCAATTTTTGGTTTAATTTTTTTTTACCAAATAAAAAAAAAAGGCCCTCACCCCAAAAATTTTTTTTTTTTTCCCCATTTTTGCTTACCAAAAAAAATTTAAAAATTTGGGGCCCCCCTTTAAAATTTTTTAAAATTTTCCCAAAATTTTTAACTGAAAAAATTTTTTCCCCTTCCCAAAATGGCCCCCCTTGGGGAAGGGGGGGAAAAAAAAGATAGCCCCAAAAAAAAAAATTTTTTCCCCAAAATTTGGGTTTTTTTTTTTTTTTTTTGTTTTTTTCCTTAATTTTTTTAAAAACCTTTTTTCCCCCCTTTTTTTTTTTTAGGAAAAAAAAAAATTCCCAAAAAAATTTAACAAAAAAACCTTTTTTGCCCAAAAATTGTGCAAAAAAAAAACCGGGTGGGGAAACCAAAAATATAAAGAAAATTTTTTTTTTCCCTTTAAATTCCCCAAAATTTTTCCATTTTTTTTTAAAATTCCCCTTTTAAAATTTTTTTCCCCCCTTTTTTTTTTTTTTTTTTAAAAAAAAATTTTTTTTGGGGGGGGTTTTTTTTTTTTCCCCCCCCCCCCCCCCCCAAAAATTTTTAAAAACCCCCCCCGGGTTTGGGGAAAAAAAAAATTTTTTTTTTTTTTTTTTTTCCCCCCTTTTTTTTTTTTTTTTTTTTTTCCCCCCAAAAAAAAAAAAAACCCCCCCAAAAAAAAACCCAAATTTTTAAAAAACCCCCCCTTTTAAAAAATTTTTTTTTTTTTTTTTTTTTTTTGGGGGGGGGGGTTTTTTTTTTTTGGGGGGGGGGTTTTTTTTTTTTAAAAAAGGGCCCCCAAAATTTTTTTTTTAAAAAAAAA
>JAFNEN010006649.1:7500-14814 GCA_019343175.1 Oedothorax gibbosus
TCCCTGCGGCCAAAAAGGGGTTTTATCAGGGCCCCTTTCGCCCCCATTGTCCAATATTTCCCCCCCCTGCTGCCTCCCCCTTTTGGATTCCCCCCGGAACCCCTAAAACCCCCCTTTTCCAGTGGCTGATCATCCCTCCCCCAGATCAGCTTTATAGATCATTGCCCCCCTTGGTTAACCCCATTCCCTTTTTCCCCAAAAAGCTAAATCTAATTAGGCCCCCCTCTAAAACAAAATTTTTTTTTTTTTCCCCCCCAGGGGGGCCGTAAAGGTTTTTTGCCCGTTTTTCCAAAAAATTTTATTTCCCCCAAATACTTTTGGGAATTCCCCCCATAAAATTTTTTCCCCCCCCCCCCCCGTCCCCCGGCCCCACTAAGGTTTTTTAAAATCATAGCAACTACAATTTTAACCCCGTTTTTTTTCGACCCCTTGCATGGTTTTTTTAAGGCCCCCCCCCCCCCCCCCCCCGGGGCCCCCGGCCCCCAGGTCAAACTCTCCAAAATTTTTAGACTTTTAACCCCAATTAAAAAAAGGTTTTTAAGGGTACATCGGATAAAATCCCCCAAAAAATAATTTTTTTGCTTTTAATTCTACTGGGGGCCCTTTTTATTTTTCTACTTTAGAAATATTTTTTTAAACTCCCCCCCCCTTTTAAACACTTTTTTAGAATATTTTTTAAAAAGTTTTAATTTAATACTATTGTCAATTTTTTTTTTTTTTTGCAAAATCAAAAAGCATTAAAATGTTTAAAAATTAAAAAACCTATTTGAAATATTACCAAAGGGAAAAAAAAAAAAATCCCCTTTTTTTTTGCTTGCCCCGACCAATGGGTTGGTTTTTGGGATCACATTTATACTTTTTTTGCGAAAAATTGAAAAACAACCCCAAAACAATCTTTTAAAATTTCAGGTGCCAAAATTTTTACGAATATTTTTTTTTAAAAAAAAAAATAATAAGCCCCCCTGCTAGAAGAAAAAAGATTTTTTTAAATTGGGAGTAAATTTAGAAAATTTTTGAAAAAGCGCCCATCCCCCAAACCCCTTATCCCCCCAGAAATTCCCAATGCCCCCAACAGACACAGCATCCCCATTTATAAAAGATTTTTTTGGCCAGATGATAAAAAGGTGGGCCCCCCAATTTTTTTTGGCGTGAGTTTTTTTTCCACAATTCTTAAAGTAATGGGGCTTTTACTTCAAATCCAACGTTAAAAAATAAAAATAAAGGATAAAAATTTTTAATAATTTTTTTGAATCAAAGGCGGTATCCCCTTATTCCAGCCAAGAAAGCTTTATTGCTGTAGTAAAGATTCCCTAATAAACGACATTAAAGGTGCGACGAAATTGCTTCCCTATTTTTTAAAAGAAAAAGAAAAAAAGCCCTCTCTAAATAAAAGGGTTTTAAAGCACAAGAAAAATTTTTTAGGTATATGGAAAAAATTTTTTTTTTTTTTTTTGTAATAGTTTTTTTTTAGACCCCTTTATCTGACAGACGTGGGAATTTTTCTACCAGAAAAAATCGAACGAAAGTCAAAACCGAATTTTTTCAGAATCTATTTTTTTTAATTTTTTTATCAAATTTTTTTTTTTGGTAAGCAAATTTCCCTATTATCAAAAAAAAAGGTCCTGCATAGCCGTAGCAAAAAAATTTTTCCTGAAAAAAGAAGGTTTCCCCCAGCTCCCCCATTGTAAGAATGCAAACCCCAAAATCTAACTGAACTCTTCCAAAAAATCTATAAAAATTTTTTTTTTTTTTAAAGAAATATTGATTTTTTTGCATAGTTTCGTGAAAGCCTTTTCACAATACCATTTTATCCCCCCCCCCCGTGGAAAAAAAACCCTTTTTTTGGTTTTTTTTAAAAAATGGCAAATTTTTTTTTCCCCTCCCCAATTAAAACTGGTACGCAAAAGGTCCCCCCGCCCCAAAATACTCTGTTGCCCCCCAAAATTGCCCAAAAGGAACTTTTCCCCGGTTTTTTTTCCAAAAAATGGTAAAAAAACTCTATCATTGAGAAATTTTTGCAGCTGGGGGAAAAGGCAGTTTTTTTTTTCCTTTTTGCAAAAGGCCCCCCCTTCCCCGAAGTGTTTTGAAAAAAGTTTTTTTTTTGGTAAAAATTGTCCAAATTTCCTTTGAATTTGCCTACGTAAAAAGTTAATCTTTACTACCCCAGTATCCAGGGGTTGGGTTTTGGGGCCCCTCCCAAATTTCACCATGAGCCCCCCCTTTTTTTTTTTAAAACTTTTTTTTTTTTTTTTAAAGCAGTAAACCTTTTCCTCCTCCCTTGTCAAAAAATTAACCCCCCGTCCCCCCTTGGAAATTACCTTTTTTCCTTTGGCTTTCCAACGCCCTTTTTTTTTTTAAAATTTTTTCGAGGTCCGGTTTTTTTTTTTGGCCCCTATTGAACCTTATCCCCGCTAGCAGATATTAGAATTTTCCCCCCCCTTTTTTCTTTTTAACCCCCAATTAGCTGCTCTTTCTTGTCCATATGGCTGGAAAACTCTACTGCTTATTTTTTTTAACCTTTCTGCTTTTCCTTTCTTATATCCCTTTTTTTTTGGTTTTCTCTATTTGGCAAAAATAATGGCTTTACTTTTTTTTTTACTTTTTTTTCTTTTCAAATTTTAATGCCTTTTTTCTCCCCCCTGTTTTTTTTTTTTTCCCCCTCGTTTTCCTCCCCATGCTTTCCTAAGTTTAAAAAACCCCTAACCCTTTGGTTATATTATTTTTTTTTGTTGCCACTCCCCTTTTTAATTTGGTTTTTTTTTAAAAACCTAACTTTTTTTTTTTTAGATAATTTTTTTCTTTTTTTCCCCCTAAAATCCTACCCCCCTTTAAATTTTTTGTTTTTTTTTTTAAATTTTTTTTTTATCTTTTTTTCTTTTCCATCCCTGGACCCCAAAAAATCTAAAAATCAATTTTTTTTTTTTTTTTTTTTTTTTAATTAGGTAAACCCCATTTTTTTTTAAAAACAAAAAAAAAAATTTTTCCCCGGGGGCCCCCCCCGAAAAAAATTTTTTTTTTTTTTTTTTTCTTTAATTTCCCCCCTTTTCCCCTTTTTTTTTAAACAAAAATTTTTAAAAAAAAATTTTTTTTTCCCCCCTTTTAAAATTTTTTTTTTTTCCCCCCCCCTTTTTTCCCCCTTAAAATTTTTTTCCCCTTTAAAAAAAAACTTTCTTTTTATCCCCCCCAAAAAAATTTTTGGGGGGTTTTTTTTTTTTTTTTTTTTTTTTAAAAAAAAAAAAATTTAAAAAAATTTTTTTTTTTTCGAAAAAGGTTTTTTTTTTTTTTTAAAAGAAGTTAAAGCCCCCCCAAAAACCCCCTTTTTAAAAAAAACTTTTGGCTTTTTCCCCAATTTTTTTTTTTTAAATTTTTTTTTATTTTTTTGCAACCACAAACAACTTTTAAAAAAAAAATAAAAAGGGAAAAAAAAAAAAAAAATTTTTTTTGTTTTTGCTCCCTTTTTTTTTTGTAAAATTGCAAGGTGTTTGCCCCTTTTTTGGTTTTTTATTTTTTTTTTTTATTTTTTTTTTTTTTTTTTTTATCAGTAAAAATAATGCAACTATATCCCCTTTTTTGGGGGCCCCTTTGTTTTGCCTTTTAAAAAAATTTTTTTTTTTTTGGGAAAAAAAAAAAAGTTTTCCCCCCACCTGTTGCCCACCTGGGTTTTTTTTAAGATTTTAAATCCCCCCTGTAAATAACAAAAATTTTAACACTAGATTGTTTTTTTTTAAATGTTTTTTTTTTTAAAAAATTTTTTTCACCCTAGAAAAATTTTTATTTAAGCCCCTTTATGAAAAGTTTTTTTAGTTAAAAAAAAAGCCCCCAAAAATAATAGTAAAAAAAAAAAAATGGAAAAAAAAAAAAACCCTCAAGAACAAAAGGAAAAAAGCAAAAGGGAGGTTTTTTTTTTTTTTTTTTTTTTTTTGAAACGGCTAAAAAAAATTTTAAAAAAAAAACCCCCTTTTTTTTAAATTTCGGTTTTTTTTTTTTTGACCCCCCCTGGGGGCCCGAGCCCCCATAAATAAAAATTTAAAAAAAACCCAATCAAAAAAACAAGGGGGTTTTTTGGATACTAAAGGAAAAAGGCCCCAGAAGACTTCATCCCCAAAGGCAAAGCTTTTGAAGTTTTAAAAAAAAAAAGCAGCTAAGGGGGAAAAAAGAAAGAAGAGTTTCAAATTCTGATGCTGGGGGGGTTAAAACATCTATTGAAACAAAAGTGCCCCAATCAAATCTACTCAAAGAAATTGACCCCCTCCCCTTTTAAAAAGTGGGGAAAGTTGTTTTTAAAAATTTTTTTTTAACATCTGCGCAAACCCTATTTTCGTGGGGATCATCCCTCTTGAAAAAAGGTTTTTGGAAAAAAGGGGAAAAAAAAAAGTAGATTTTTTTTTCCCCAAAACTGTTTTTCCCTTTAGTTTTTTCCCTTTGCAAGAGCAAAAATTGTAAATTAACTTTTTTCCCCCAAATTCTGCACCTATCCCCGTGGGGTACCCCCGAAAGTTCGCCCCCGGTACCCCCTTTTTTTTTGTCCCATAATTTTTTTTTTTCACTAACCCTTTTTAGTTTCCCCTGAAGTTGGGAAAAAAGACCTTTTCCAAATTTTAAAGGTAGAAAATGAAAATTTTTTTTTCCCATTTTTTTTTTTATCATAACCCCCCCTTTTATTGCCTGTTCCTCAGTAAGGCCCCGGAAAAGCCCCCCCCCCTTTTTTGTTTTGGGGATAGAAGATGTGCAATTTTGGGGTAACTTTCCCCCCCTTTTTTTTTTAAACGCAAAAAAAAAAAACCCTTTTTTTCCCGCCCCCCCTTTTTTTTTTAAGCAGATCAACAGCTTTTTTATGACCCCTTTTCTTTTTATGTGGGCCCCCCCAAACAGGTGGGCCATACTACCATTTTATAATTTTTTTTTCCCATTTTTTTTGTTTTTTTTTCCCCCCCCCCTTTTTTTTTTTTTTTTTATAAAACCCGAGGGAAATTTTTTTTAAAAATTTTTATCCCCCCTTTTTAAAATTTTTTCTAAAAAAATTTTTTCGTAATTTTTTTTCCCCCGAAAAAAGCCCCCCAACCCGCAAAAAAAAATCACCTTTTTTCAAAATTTTTTTTTTTTCTCCCCACCTTACTCCCAGTTGCCACTTGGGAAAAAAGGGCCCCCTTTTTTTTTTTTTTTTAGTTCCAAAAACTTTTTTTACCCCTACTTGTTTTTTTTGGTTAAAATTTTTTTTTATCCCCTGTTTTTTTTTGTGAATATCTCCCCTTTGGGGTGCTAAATCTGAAATGTTCCCTTTTTACCCCTCTACCCGGCAAATAGTGGGCTCTTTAATCTCTATGATTGGGTTACATTCAAACCCCAAAGTGGTTTTATAAAAAAAACCCTTGGCAAATTCTATTTCCAAATTTGGCACCAGATCCCTATAATGGAGTAGTGATTTTTTGTGGTAATTTTTTGCCCGGCCAATCATAGCGTGCTGCGCCAATTCCCCATATTAAATTTCTCCCCATTTTGCCCCTTTTATTCCCCAGGCAGTTTTTCCGTGGGCCCCCCACCCCCCCTGGTTGCTAAAATGAATTATGCCCTTGGAAAAAATTTCTTGTTCTTCCCTTACCCGCCCAGCAACTTTGATAGTACTACTGCCTGCAAGTTTTACCAAGCCCTTGATAAACTTTTGAATTGTTTTTTCTTCTTAAATCAAATATCCCAACACCGCTTGAAAATTTTTTAATCAAACAACGTTTTTTCCTTGAGTATTTCACTATTGGGATTGTTATATCAAAACCCCCGCTTTCCTTTACTTCTTATACCAAACTCTTTTTGTTTCTTTTTTTTTTAGCCTTATAAAACCTCAGACCGCCCTAAGTAGCGATTTTTTGTTTTGGTATACATCCCCAATTTTTAAGCATATACCCCCTTTAAATTTTTTTTTTTCCTTTTTTTTCCCTCCCAATTGCAGTTTTAAAAACCCAAGCTGTTGCCGCCCTAATTTGCTGCTATATTAACCCAACCAGGAAACCGCTTACCTATAACCGTAATATCATACTCATTTTTTTTTTTTCAGTTTTTCTTCGTAATTTCCAAAAAGATTTATATATAACAGAATTGGAAAAACCCCTACAATCAATGGTCCCCTTGCCATCAGATAGTTTTGACAACATAGAAACAAAAAAAAAAAATTCCTTCCGCCAGCCCCCCCCTTTTCTATGATAGTAAGGGTAATTTTTAATGGACTCAAAAACTTGTTTTTTTTGATTGCTGCGCAGGTTTTTAAAAACAAAAAATTCAGTAAAAAACTCAGGGTATTTTTATTGGCGCGGATTACATAAAAATTATAGCGGCTTGCACTGCCCCCCCCGTTTTTTTTTTTTTTTTCTACATTCCCGCCCAAAAACGCGCTTTTTTAACTAAGCCGTCAGCAAAAATTTAATTTTTCAGCGCCACTTACAAGTAATATAAAGTCAAAAAATCGCCCACCCGGGGCCCCTTTTTTTCCTTTTTTGCCTTTTTTTTTTTTTTATTTAGTTTAAAATTTTCTTTTTTTTTTTTTTTTAAACTAAAAAAACCCCCCAAGGAAGGGTTTGTTCTTTTCCCCCGTGCCCCCTTTGTGGGGTGTCCCATTTCCAGTGGTTTCCCCCAAACACTGGGGAATGACAACCCTACTAGTAGCACAAATTTTTTCGTAAAAGCTGTACGTGGGTTTTTACCAAGAAAAAAAAAAAAAATAGACCCCCCCAAAATTTCCCCCCCCCCGCTACTTTTATAACACCCCCGACAAACCGCCCTCCCCCCGGGGCCCCCGGGTTTTTTAGCGGCCCGGGGGGGGGAATAAACATAAAAAATTGTTTTTAAATTTTTTTTTTTTTTTTCCTTTTTGGGATATCATAAACCTGTAATAATAAAATAAGTAAATATGGATTAAGTTCAGCGTAATGAAATTTTATAAACAAAAGAGTATGATTGGGGGAGTAAGTGGTGGCAGGTGGGGAGCAGGGCCCCCAAAAAAGGGGCCCCCCTTGGGAAAAGGCTGCAACCAATTTTTTTTTAGTTTTTTTTCCCCCCCATTTTCCCAAAATTTTTTTCCCTACACCCAATTTCCCCCCACATTTGCAGCAAAAAAGGCCCCCCCAAATTAGTGGGGAGCTTTTTTTTTTAATATTGGGGGGAAGACATTTGGCGCTGGCATGCAAAAAAATTGACACCAAAAAAAGGTTTTTAGACTGGGGGTTTTTGGGAAATTAAAAAATGGAAAAAAAAAAAAAATTTTTAAAAAAAAATTCTTAAAAAAAAAAAAATTTTTTTTATTAAAAAATTAAAAAAAAATTTTTT
>JAFNEN010006650.1:0-21791 GCA_019343175.1 Oedothorax gibbosus
AATAGCAATTTACTCTAGGATTTTCCTTTTATCAAAGACTTTATTTATGTAATTTCTCAAATAGCGTTTTTCATGCTTGATTAAAACCATAGATAATAGATATCATAGTTAAAGTATTAGATTGCTGATCACGTGACCTAAAATGCTAACGAGGGGACGCGCATGGAGGCTTTTTAAGAGGGCTAAATGGCCAGTGTTTGCTGCCACTTTAAGGAGAAAAATACTACGAAAAAATACCATCTAATTCTAAAATTACAAAAAAAAAATACTAGAAAAGGATTTCAAGTCACTAAAAAGATTCCAAAATGCAGCTAGTATTTTTACGATATTTTAAGGAGGATATTAGTATATTAAAATAATTCTAAAATTACAAAAAAATATTGTAAAAATACAAGCTGCATTTTGGAATCTTTTTAGTGACTTGAAATCCTTTTTCTAGTATTTTTTTTGTAATTTTAGAAAAAATGGTATTTTTTTTGTAGTATTTTTCTCCTTAAAGTGGCAGCAACACTGGCGATTTGCCCTCTTAAAAGCTTCCATGCCCGTCATTAGCATTGGAGGTCACGTGATCAGCCAAACTAATACTTTAACTATGATATCTATGATTAAAACCCACAATGATATGGATGTGTAAAGCCATTTGCAATCAGCTTAAAGTAGTGTGTCCTCAGTCTAATTATCCCTCATGTAACAGAATTAAAATATTTCTTAGGGCTTATCAATCAAAATCAAATTAACCATCCTGATTATGCATTCAATATTTTCAAGTAATTAAAGGTTTTTTGTCTGAATCCTTTATAAAAATTATTTTATTACTTAAACCAAGATTTTGTTATGCCCAAAATCACATTATTTTATGAAATTATATGTGACTTTTTATTTGAACCTGCTAGAAAATGTTTAGCTTTTCTGTATGACCCCTGCAAGTTATATTCCATATGGGGGAATGGAAGTGGGTCTCCAAACTGAAGATCTCTGTGTTTATCCATTAAAAAAAATTCTAAGCAAAATTATACTCTGATGCATTGAATATTTTTACAAAAGTTAAAAAAAATTTTGTTGTAAAATTATTTAAAAATATTCAACCAATTTTAATAAGGCGAATTATAGGGCCCTGACGTCAATTACATTTACTTTTTTAAATAAAAGTTTGTAAAAATTTTTCAATGCAGTAGAAAGTAATTGGGGCCCTTAAAAAATTTAAAATTTTTTTTCCCCGGGAATTAAAAAGACAGAAGATTTTGGTTTTTAAATGGTGCCCAGAAGGGGGATGTTGAAAAAAATTTCCAAAAAGTTTCATAAAAATCAATTTTATTCCAACAACCATAAAAAACCCTAAATATAAATTAAAAAAAACCTTTTGGTAAAAAATTTAACAAAGCATAAAACAAAATTTTGAAAATCGTGGAGTCGCCCGGGGGAAAAGGTCGTGACAAGTGCCATGGGAAAATTAAGAAACAGGAAGAGTTTTTGGGTCGGTGGTGACTGGTTATAACCCCTGTGGGGGGAAGTCCCCACCCGCCCCCTGATAAATTATTAAAAATTTTTGGGTTAGCTGCTCTGGGCAAAAGTTTGCAGGTCTGGGTTCATCAAAAGGCACCCCGCCACTTTAAACTCCCCCCCCCGTCTGAAAAGACGAAAAATTGCAAAAAGTATGAAGAAAAAACATGAAAAAAATTGTTATTAGAAACCTTTACAACTGAAAACCCATAATAAGTAGTAACAATTTAAAAACGGGAAAGCGAAATCTATTTTTTCGGCCAAAAAAGGGGTTTTTGAAATAGCCGTTTTTAGAGTTCTGCAAAGAGTAAATTGTCTGAATTCCGGCACTGAAATCTTTTTTGGACCGCTGTTCATTACACATTTTGAAATTCCCCCTTTTCCCCTTCAACAGTGGTCTGTTTAAAACCTATCAATTGTCATTTTTGATTTCCCCGGAAAATTGTTAATGCAAAAAAACTTTCCCCTTTTTTTCCAAACCTTAAGGGGCCCCCCGAAAACGGTTACTAAAGCGATTTCCCCCCACGCAGTTTAGTCTCAGGGAAAACTGGGTACAGTTTTAAAGGCAGGATAAACGAACCCCCTTTTCCAGGGGAAGGGTGGGAAGCTGGCTTTGGGCCGGAGGGTCCGATGTGCTGTCGCAGTAGCTGCCCAAATTTTTCAAGTCCCTGAATTTCTCCCCCGGAAGGCCTTGGGAAATTCACCGGGAAAGGAAGGGGGGGAACCCAAAACACCATTTTTGGCCGAAGAAATTTTTGATATCCTTCCCTTTAAGGGAGGGCTCAAATTTCCAAAAAGGGAAGCGGGAAGCATTTTCTGTCCAACGGTTTAGTAGCGTGACTCAAAATTTATGGCGTTTTAATTTGCCGATGAAAGCTTTTCGCCCCAAAAAACCGGTAGTTTTGCGGTGGAAAAACCCCTCGTTCGAGTTTGGTGCTCCCAAAAAACCGTGCCCAAAACTGCGGGAAGGGGGGTCACTCTCAAATGCCGACCCTAAATCGAGAAACCCTTCTCGGGAAACACCATACCCGAGCTTCCCTCGCTGAAAAAGCCCTGCGCTCCCCTCTCAGCATTTGGTTTCTCATGGGCAGGGGCCCCCCAAAACCAGGGGGTTTTATAGCGACCCGTTTAAATTCGTTAAGCAGTACCGTTTCCTCTTAAAGGGTGGAAAAGGGGCCCCCCCCAAACGATGCCCAAGGGTTACTGAGCAAACCCTTTTTCCCGTCAAAAGAGGATAGACCCCCCAAAGGGGACCTTGACATGCCAAATAAACTTTAAATTCGCTGGCATTCCACGCACGTCTTCGTCCATAGTGAACGTCTTGCTTCATCAAAGGCCCAGACGAAACGTTTTCCGCACTAGTTTCCACGGAAAACCCTTGAAAACCTGGAAGGGAAAAGGGGTTAGGAGTGAAATCAAAACAAAACCCTTGGGCAAAATCCTTAGGGACTTATGGCCGTACTGTCGGGGGGAGGGCCCGCAGCCCCAAGTTTTAATTCCCCTTTGGGGGCACTTTAAAACCCCCTTCATCTTGCAAACACATCATTCTAAAAAATGAAACCCCCAAATTCCCCACCCCAAAAACGCCCCCGCTCGACCCCAATAGCCTCGAAATCGATACCGCCTAAAACTTGAATTTGGGAAAAATTCTCGATAACGCATCCGGGGAGAATTGCCCCAAAACCGGGAATATTTTTTTTAATCTGGTAAAAACGGGGAAAAAGATTCGAGGTGACGTTTTTTCCCGGGGTAAAAATTTTTTATGAGAATTTTTACTAAACGCAAAATTTAAAGGTTTATGACCCTTTTATTAAAAATGAAATCCGACCCCTTAACATAAAACAAAAAAGGGTTTTACAGGGGAATACATGGTAACAATTTTCACGATCAAAAATTTGCTTTTTAATTTTTTGGGTTCCCGGGGAAGCGAAAATTTTTTGGGGTAAAAAAAAACAAAGTGGCTGGAATAACCCCTTTTGCAGTTTTTTTTGCAACATTTGCCCAAACCCGCGACGTTAGAAGCATCGCCCAAAAAGAAAAAGCCCCTGCCTGGCGCCCTGGAAAGCTAATTGGGCCCACTTTGACAATTGATTCCTTACATCCCTTTAAAAGCGTTTTTGGTTTTTAAAGGCCTTCCAGCCCCACAGCAGACAAATTTTTCTTTTTATTTTTCCCCTTACATAAGTCGTAGAGGGGAGCCTGAACTTCAGCTGCTTTTTTAAAGGAAACCCCCCGGTTGATAAATTTAACCCAAATTTCCCAGAAACCTACGAAACTATCTTTTTCTCTCTGGTAAGGGTATTTCGAAAAGAATTAAATTTTTACCAGGAAAACGGCGAAAAACCCAGTTTTTAGAAACTGTTTCCCCCAGGAAATTCGAGTCGGGGGACCCAAAAATCCCCTTTTTTTTGGGGGTTAAAAAATACGCCATATTTTTTAAATCCCCCTTTTGAACATTCCCGATAAATGTTTTTTGTTTTTCCCCTCTTCTTTTTTCCCAAAAGCGATAAAAAGATGTCTAATAGCATAAAAAAAGGGCTAAACCTAAATAAAACCGTCGATATGTTTTTGGGAAAATTTCTGGGGGGTTTTGTAGTCAAAAACATGTCCCCGATATTCGAAAAACCCCAAAAAGGTGTTATCTTTGGCATTTTTTTGTATGGAGTCCCGTCTAAGGGAATCTGGTAGTGGGGTTTTTTAAAACCAAAAGGCCCAATTTTTGAAAAATTTTTCCCTCTTAGACCAAATCCCAAAACTTGAATGTGGGGGAAGGGGGAATCCCTTTATGGGCAACCGGAGGGGAATTTTTAAAAGGGACGAAAACCCGCCCAATTCGCCACTCCCCCCATTTTTTTTTTTTAACCATGTGTTTTGGGAAATTTTGCCCAAAAGCATTTTTTGACGGTTGAATTGATTCCCTTTTGGGAGGGACTAAAATTCTTTCTTAGTTTTTTAAATTTTTGGGGGTTTAAAAACGTCTCGTTTTTTAGCGGGAGCGGGGGACCTTTAGTATAATTGAATAAAACTATCCCTATGCTTCTTTGGAGGGGGCCCTTGTCCCGGGTTTGAAAAAGATCGGGAAAATGCGCAGAAGTAATGATAAAAAACCGTCTCCCCCCTAAAGGTTTTCAAACCCAACGTTGACCAGGAGCGTTTTTTACCATTAACCTTAAATTTTGTAAGAAACTATTAAGCCGGCGATTTTTTACATCTACCAATAAACTGAATCGTTTCCAAAAAAACTTTCACCCCCGAATAGGGCGAGAGACATCGGGAACAAAAAAATGCCAAACAAAAAACGCGTCTTAAAATAAAGTCCCCGGGAAATACGCTTCGAAGCCCCTTGTCAAATTTTTTGTTCCATTGGGGGGGCTAAAAAAACATATCCCAGGTTTCCGTAAATTAAATCGACTTTTTTTGGGAAACACGCTGATTGGGCCCCCCCGTATCGATTTTAAAAACCTAATGCCAGTTTCCTATCAGAGACAAACAGGCGACCCAAGCCAGAAAATTTGCATCCGCCGTCGCCCCTAGCTGTGCCCCCGTTAGTTTTCCGGGAAAATTTTCTTTCAAGGTGAAGCATTTTTTGCTGATCCTTAAACTTGTAATGATACCAACAAAAAGGGTTTTTTTACGTGCAGGTCCTAACTGGCAGAACAAACCCGGGGTCTGTTAAATTACGAAAATCCCCCATTTTGACCACGAGAAGCCTTTCAACCCCTAGCTGCAAAGTTTCAAATTTGGGCTTTTAATTTTTTTAAATCACTTTAAATATCCCCCAAAAAACAGTAGTTGGGAAATCCTGTTGGAAACATGAGCGGCAGGACCTTTACCCGATATTTTTAACCTTTGCAAAATTTTTTTTAAAATCAAGACAAATCTTCCTTAAAAACCCCTGGCTTATGACAAAAAAATTTTTTGGCGTTAAATGGTTAAAAGCTTTAGCCAAAGCGTTTTCCCAAAAAACGGGGGAAATTTTTTGTCACCAGGAAAAAGTCCTCATTTCATGAAGTTTGCCGGGGCGGCGTTTTTCTCCCCAATACATGTCTTGCAACAAGGTTCGAAGTCGAGCGGTTCCTCCGGGTTCCGGGAACTGTAAAAAAAATTCGTTTTTTTTGGTTGGAAAAGGGTTCTGGAGGAGGGGAAACCAAAATCTCGAAGTAGGGGTAACACCTCCGCCTCTAACACTGAAAATACAGCCTGGAATTTAGGGGTGCTCCCCTTTTAATGCGGACGTTTTTAAAAAAAGAAATTTTACTTGAAAAAACCAGAGCCCAAAAATCTTTTTTTTCCCCAAAAAGCGGGACCCCCATGCGTCCTAGACAATTTCCCGGGTCACGACTAGAATTTGCATTACTTGGGTCCGAACCATTCGTTTAAAAATTTTTAAGGGTTTTAGGAACGTATTTTTTAACTTAAATCACTTTTTAAAAGATTAAACCCCAGTTTTTTGAAGCTTTCAAATCACCGTCTGCGTTTTTTTTGTTACGGAGGCCGGGGCAAAACACGCCCGTGACAAAAAATCCCCGGGGGGCAAAAAGGGAAAAAGAAACGGTCCCCACCGGGTGGGTAGGGAAGACTTCTACTCCCCAGAAAGGTTTTTATCATGATCCGGGCCGTTTGACGCCGATGCTAGTCGGTGACCCCAAACCCGAGCTAGGGGGGTTGAAAAAAACCAAAGGGGCCCCCCCCCATTCAGAAATGAACAAAGGGCGAGCCGTGATGGACCAGGGCCCCCCCCATCGGGGAGGAGGGCCGGGGGCCCGGGCCCATGGGGGAAAACCCGGGGGCCGGGGCGTAGGGGCCAGGGCCCCGGCCGGTTCGGGGAAAGGGCCGGCGTTGGGGGAGGGGAAACCCGTGCCCCTGTTTGGGGGAAATCACACCAGGTTTTAGTTTTCTTTATAAAAAGGAAACCCAAGGCATTTCCCGGGAGTTCAAAACTCCCCTAAAGACACATGGCCCCCAAAAGCGCCGCTGAATGGGAAATACACTCCACTAAATTTGAAAAGGTTCGGTAAACCCGTCCGGTCAACCCGTTTTTGGGGGCAGAAGTGGGAGTGAAGGGAAAATTTCCCAAATTTTTATATAAAATCCCAAACTTTATTCCAAAAACCCTAATAAACTAAATATAAAAAATAAAAACCCTTGTACAAAAATTAACAAAGCATAAAACTAAAGTTGAAATAAAGTGGCATGCGGGCCAGGGGAAAAGGGCGGACAAATTTCCCTTAAAAAAAAAGAAAAAGGAGAGAGTGTTCCGGTCGGTGACGTAGCTTATATAGCCTGTGGCCGGAAGTGCCGCCAAACCCGATATAATTTTGTTGGGGTTTTGGTTAGCTGCCTGGGAAAAAACTGCAGGTTTGGGCACACAAGGCCCCGCCACAGTTTTTTAAAATCCCCTCGAAAACCTATTTCCCCCCTTTTTAAAACCCAAAAGAATGCTGGGTTTAAAAGTTTTCGCTTTTTAAAAACCCTTTAAAATTTTGATTATAAAAAAATGATTAATTATATAGCAAATAGTAAAGTGGATATAACTAGTAACAAAAAATTATTTTACATATTTATCCTTAGCCTGAACCTTTAAAAATTTGTTTTTTATTCAATAGAACATCCGTCTGATTGACTTAAAAAGTTGTGGCGAAAAGGGCCCAAAAAGAGTTGTTGCTTTGGGGGGTTTCCGGTGTTGCGGGGAAAATAAATATTATCCAGGGGCTGGATTAAGGCTTTGGCTTAGGTCATCATACACCCTTAGGGTAATAAAATTTATTAAATTTTTTAAATTTTGTTACACAAAACTAGAATTGGTATGTTTCCTATAGGGCCCTGAAAAAAACTATTTTAAGAGTACAGGGGGAAAAAAATTTATGGCCAGGGAACTGTCTGCACTAGATTTTTTGCAACATAGCAAGTCATCGCCCAAAAATGGTGTAAGGGAAACCGGTTTCTCGCTTTTTTTTTTCGCGCGGCAACCCCCCTTCACGCAAAAATCAGTGGACACAAGTCACACTTTTTTACCCGAAAGAAAACCGAGAGAAAAAATGGTTGCCGTCGCCCAAGGGCTGTCAAGCACAGCAGAATACGGGAAAACTCCAGGGAAAGAATTGTTTCCCCCCTTACTTTCATTTTAAAAATTTATATTTGGGGAACAATTTTTAAAATTATGAAATTTTTAAAATTTTAGAATTCGTGCTAAACAATTTCAATCCCAGTATAAAACCCCATATTTTCCATGGATTTGAACTGAGGCTTCTGAACTTGGTCACCCAACCCCTTTTTATGGTAAAAACACATTAGAATTTTTTTAAATTTGTTACAAAAAACAGGATTGCATTTTTCCCCAAGGCCCTTTTGGGAAGCCCCCTTGTTGATTTTTTTTTTGGAACTTTAAGCCCTTTAAATTTTTTTGTTCGGGGATCTTAACCGAGGACAATTTTAAAAAAACTGAAGCACTAAATTTTATAAGCCTAAAAATGTTTCCCATTTACATTCTTTCAGCAGTGCATATGTTTAAAAGTTGCTGAAAAAAAGAGTTTGGAGGTCCTCATTTTGGTTTTTGAATTATTTAAATTTTAAAAATTTTACTTTAAAAAAAATTTCTGAAAGAAAGTTGTGCAATCCCGGGAAAAAAAAGGGTTAAATCTGAAAACAAAAACACAAATAAGTTAAATGGGGTTTGAGATTTGATTTCGTTTTCTTTTAAGAAAAGAATTTTTATCGGTTTTAGTTTAAAAAGTAGTTATAATTTAAAACGGGGTTCCATTTATTGGGATTTGCTACTCCCTTGAATCGGGGTCGATATTTAAAAACTCAATTTTCCCTGCACAGAACCCCAAAACCCACGGGGGGGAGCAAATAAAACGCCGGAGCAATCGGGTGAAGGGGAAAAAATTTCATTTTTTTATTTTGTCAATCTGATTGTTTCTGCGCGTTTTATAGCTCCCCCGTGGTCGGGGCTTCTGTGCAGGGAAACTATTTTAAAACTAAAAGTTTTAAAAACTTAATATTGGATGTTAATTTTAACATGTTTTTTGGGGAATTAGTTAATTGACGGTTCAGTTTTCACAAAAAATTATCTTTTTAGAAATTTAGTAGTATAAAATTTAAAAAAAGATACTTTTTATGGGCTATTTCCGATTTCTTTTGGAAGTTTGGGGGTTTGTACTTGTTTAGTAAGCTAAACAAAGGGAAGGGTTTTACAAATTTTTATGTTTGTTAATGACATGAAATAAAAACTAAACTAAATTTTTTGTTTTAAATTAAATTTGGTTAAAAATTTGAATTTAGAAGAATTTAATTTTTTGGGACCTTAAAGGGGAAATTTTGGGTGAAACTGGCCCCGGGGGTCCTAAAGAAAAGGGTGCTTTAAGTTTTAAATTTCCTAGGGAGAAAAAAAATATTTTCTCGGGTCACTTTCCTCCGGCTGTATTTGAAAAATTTTTACAAGCGGATTTTTATTTTGATAAATGTAGCTGACTTACACCCCGCCTTCCCATTTTTTGAAATGGGTTCGAATTTTTTTTTAAAAATTTTCAATAAATAATTTTACAAAAAATTTTTCTAAGAAAATTTCAAAAATTGGGAAAGGGTAGGCCCGGGGAAAAAAAAAAAAAAAAAAAAAAAAAAAAAAAAGTAATCACTTTTAAAATTTTTAAAAAAAAAACCCGTTTGAAAAAAAATATTCAATCCCACCCGGAAAAAATGTGGGCAGAGAAAATATTTTTTTTTCGCCATTTTTTTAACGGGGGAGGCACTTGGGTTAAAGTTGGGAGACCCGGGTTCAGCTTTGGCCAAATTCCCCCTTTAAGGATTGTATGAAAATTTAACATTGCTATTTTTTCCTTCTGCTTTTTATAGGGGAAAATTAAAAGGTTTTTTAAAACCTTACAAATTTTAACATTTTTTTGGAAGTTTTATTTATGACAGGGATATACTTGTGCCCAAATCCAAAAAAGGGTTTTAACTGTGATAGAAATTTAAGAAAATTTTTTTTTTTTTTTTAAAAAAAAAATTTAGATAAATATCAGTATTATGTTATATTATGGTTTTGAAGCTATAATGAAGTTTTTTTAAATTTTCCAAACGGGAAAATTGAAGACTGTATGTAAAAAAAGATAAGTTTTGACAATGGGAAAGTAATCGAGATTTTTATGTTTGACTGCCAAGTATTCGCCCCTCATCCCCTGCATTTTTTTGTAATTTTTAAAATTTTTAAAATAGTTATTTTTTCCCAAAATCCCCTGTTTAAATTTTTTTCTTGCACGAGGTTGACTTTTTTTTTTAGATATTCCTAACTAGTTTTAGATCACCTGCACCCTGGGTGATTATCTGATGATCACCTGCACCCTGGGTGATTATCTGATGTGAATGCATGTTTTAATAGGTTTAATTTCTTAGTTTTTTTTGTTAATGTTTGGATGGTATAATTGTTTCAAGATATCTTTTGCACAATATAAATTTTTTGAATCACACAAAAGGGAAAGGGTTTTATTTGAATGAACTTTTTTGGAGTTATATTTTGTTAAACAGTGTTGAATTTTTGGGAAAAATTTGCAGGGAAACTGAAATTTATCGGGCCCTTAAACTAATTATTTTTAAAAAACCTTATAGGGCTTGAATTTTTTTAAATAGTTCCCCTTTTTAAACTTTTTTTGAAACCCAACCCCATTTTTCCCTTTTTTTAGGGGGACTTTAAAATTTAATTATAGTTTTTTTAAGGTCGAAAAAAATTTGATTTTTAAATGTTTTTTGTGTATATTATACCCTAATTTTTCCCAATTTTTGTATTTTTTGTTTAAAGGGTGTCAATTTTTAAAAAAAAATATTCACCGTAATAAAACTCGTGTTAACCCGCTCCATGAAACCCGACCCCCCTTTTTTTTAAAAACCAAATATCCTTCCAAAATCGGAAACCCGTGTATAAGTCGAGGTGGGAAAAATAAGGTCAGCTTCTGAAAAAAATAAAAAAAGAAACCGGTTCAAAACGGGATCGTAATTTTTATTTTTTTTGCAAGCAAAATTTTCAGCCCCAAGAAAAAAAAACTGGTTTCATTCCGAGTGCCCTTTGAAAATTGCGCCCCTTTGATTGGAAAAATTTTAAATTGAAACTAAGTTCAGTAAAGCGTGAAGACTATGCGCCAAAGGTCAGGGGACCGATGTTTTTTTTCCTTACCCCTTTAAAAGGGACTGGTTGACTGAACTGCCCTGTGCCAGAGCTACACGTGCAAAATACGCACTCGTCGAGAAAAAACAATTAAAACATCATTAGGTGGGGATACCGTGAATAGATACCAACTTATTTTTTCTTCAAGATTTAATGTTTTTGGGCCCTTTTTTTTAAATAGATAGAAATCTAAACCAAAAGTTTGATTGAAATTTAGTTTTTTTTAAGGGCAGGGGATTTTTTTTTGGGAAAATTTTGATGCCCCTCGTGTAAAGTCGACCCCGTTTTTTACGGCACTGAAATTGCCCAAAAATTTTCTGGCTTATATACGGTATGTTTTTTTGGTTTCTCTTTGTACTTCAAAAAAATCATTTCAACCCATCATTTAAATTTAAAAAATTATTTTCAATTTTTAAAATGATCCTTTTTTTTCGAAACAATCACTTAATAAAAAAAAAAACCCCTTTGCAATCATTTAAAATTTCCCCTTTAAATTTTTTTAAAAACCAAAAAAATTATCATTTGCAGATTTTTAAAATTAATGCTTTTTTAAACCCAAATTTTGCTTAATCTTTTTTGGTTTTGATAAATTCAATATTTTATTTTTTTTACAGTCTTCATTTAATATTAGCAACTTCTTTTATACTTTTCTTTTCTATCAATGATTTTTTTTTCAGCACGTGGGCCCTGCCCAAAATTTTACAGAAAAAGGGGAAATGGCACGGCAGACAGTCGGGGGAGCAGGTTATAAAAATTGCATTTGGAATGTGCCCCCCCTCTATGGGGCCCGCTCACTTTTGTGTTCACGGGGTTTCGGGGAAAATTTTTTCACGGGTTAAAGGGACTTTGGCGTTTCTTCATTATTTTGCATTTTAAAATACAGGGAACCCAGTATACTCCCTCTTTTAGGGCTGAACTCTCGGGTTAAGGGCGCGGGGCCCGCGGGTCCCCCAAAAAAACTAAAATGCCTCAGTTTTAAAATCCAAATGGGGAAAAAAAATATGTTTTTTTCCCAAAATTCTCCGCTTTTTTAAAAATGAAAATGTATGTAATTTTACGGGTTTCTCTATAATCCCACTTTTTGGAAAATTTGCTTTCTAATGTTTTTTTGTAAAAATTATTTTTTAGAATAAAAAAAAAAATATTCTTTAAAATTTTTAAAAAGGGGGGTTGGTGGGACCGGGAAGCCCAGCTACTTTTTAAATCATAAAAAAATCCGTTTGTAAAAATTTTCAATACACCCAGTGAAATGGGGAAAAAACTAAAATATTTTTTCTCTTTTGGGGTTTAAAAAACTGAAGCACTTTGCTTTGGAGACCCGCCCCCAGCGCGTCCTTTCCCCCCTTTAACTGACCGTCCTTAAGCCCTAAAAAAAACAAAAAAAAATTCTAAATTAAATTTATTGCGTTTTAAAAAAGTGAGCAATCTTTGGCGTTTATAAAGGAAAACTTTTTTAAGTAAGAGTGAATTTACAACTATCCTAAATTTTCAAAAAAAAAAACCCCGGGAAAATCGTCAAAAAACGCGATATTACGGGTATATCTATAATAAAAAAAAAGGTTTGAGACCCGCAGACTTGGCGGTTTTTTGTAGTGTAAGTTTTACTTTTGAAATTTGAAAATTCTCTATTTTTCCAAAATTTTTGTTTTTCCCGACCTCCCTTTGGGGCTCCCAAATTTGAGGAAAATCGGGGACCCACGTCTCCCAAATTTTGGGATATTTTTGGTCATACCATTACTGTTTTATAACCCCTCATTAATGTACTAACAGCTAAAAATCTCCCACCCTCCCGGCTGTTCCCGTTTTTGGGGTTTTGTGGGGAATTTAGGTAAAAACGCAAAAATTATTGGATTTGTTATAAAAAAGGCCAAAAAAAATTTCAAGCAAATTTATTTTTAATGAAATTTTTTTTATACAAAAAAACAACCCTATTTAACTTTAAATAGCTTCTTTAAAATAATTAAAATGTCTAATTCGTTTTCTTCTTTATTAAAATTTAAAATGATATAATAATGGAGCTTAAAAAATTTTTAATTTTCTTCTTAAAATACATTATTTTTTCTTTTTTATTAAAAATTTAAATTTTTTGATTTTTTCCCTTGTTTATTAATTTTATCAAGTAATAGTCATAATTTTTTTTAAAAAAATAAAGTAAGTTTTAAAAGAAAAAAACCGTTTTTATTGGGGTTTGCCCCCGAAAATCCCAAAATTTGGCCGAATAACGAATATTTGGCCCAAAATTTCAAAAGGGGAATATTGGGCCCCCTACCAAACCAATTATTTTTTTTTTTTGGGATCTAAGAAAAGTTGTATTTTTATTCATAAATTTTCAATTAAACATAAATATATAAGTACACAATCACAAAATTTAATTTTAAAAAACAATATAGCTTTTAAAATTTTTTAATTTAAGCAACACAAAATAAAGTACCCCCGTTTTATAGAACAAGCCTTTAGAAAGGAAAATTTGGGTTTTAAATCGAAACCCCACAAAAACGAAAGTATGAAAATAAAAACGAATGGTGGATCCGGTGTAAAAGGGAAAAACAAAAAAAAAATAAAACCATGGTTAAAAATATTTTTATTACAATTAAAATTAATTTTTTCTTTTAGGGGAAAAAAATTACTTTTTGTGATATATATAGAAATTTAAATTGTTTTTTTTTAAAACCCCACTCATTGAAAAATGATGTTAACTTAAAGAGACATGTTTATTATAATTAACTTGAGTAAACCCTTAAATTTAAAAATTATAAAAAAACAAAAACTTAAATATATATCTATTACAAAAAAAAGAAAAGTCCTTTTTGGGGAATTTTTTGACTTTTATAAGAGTTTAACTTGAAAAAAAAATTTGGGAAAAATTTTTTAAAAATTTCACTATTCGGCCGAATATTTAAGCTTTTCGGCTAAAGTGTCCGAATAGGCCGAATACCAAATAGTGACTGAATATTGGGGGCACCCCTTACTTTTTATTGAAAGGGTTTTTATTTAGTTGGGAAAGAATGAGAAGTTTGAAACCCAAAAATAACTTGAAAATTTTCCCTTTTTTTTTAAATCTGAAAACCTGTCCGGGATTTCAGGACTTAGCAGATTTAAATCCTTGGTTCCTGCTCCCCTCTGTATCAAAAAAACTTTAAATGGTAAAAACTCCCTTTGAATTTAAAGAAACATTTAGTTTAGGAAGAATCCATAGAAAGCTTTTAGCTTTAGAAAAAAATTTAAATTTTTTTTTTTGCCAAGTGATTTTTGAAAAATATTTAAAATTTAAAAAGTTATTGATTTTTTTTAAAAAACTGTTTCTTGAAATATTTTTTTTTAAAATTTCAGGGTGCTAAAGAGGTATTCCAAGAATTTCCCTTTATGAATATGTAAACCCCCACCGTTTTACCCCAGGTTGCAGAACATGGAAAAAGTTAAACCCTTAATTGAAATATATAATTCTTATAAGGGGCTGGGGAGCCCAGGGCGGTTTAAAGGCATTTGCCTAGCTACAAAAAGGTCCCAGGTTTTGGGGCGGGCATCCCAAAAATAAAAATTTTCCGACCTATGAAAAGGGCCCGGGGCAGCCCCCAAAAAGTCCGCGAATTCTGTAAGGGGGGTTTCCCGTTGAAATCCTTCAAAGTCCTTTCGCTGCGTACAGGGTTTCCCCTTTAAAGGTTGTGTTTGGGGGCCTACTCAGGTTTTAGGCACGTCACAAGGGCTGTGGTTTAAAAAAAATGACAAACCCCTCGCCCAAAAAGCCCTCGTGTAAACTCTGTGTGGGCGGGTTTAAATTTAAAACTAAACTAAAATATAAAACTTATAATAATAATAAAATTTTAATTTTTTCACACATTGTATTGGTTTTTTTGTTTGCATTGAGGGGGGGGTTTTGTTTTAAAATTTAAAAAAACTAAAAAAAAAATATTTTTAATATGGTTTTTTTTCATTTGTAATTTTCCAAAAATGCTTGCTTTTTAAATTACACCTTAAAAAAATTCTGACCTTCACTGTTATTGAGTCAATGCCGTAACCTTTTAAAATGCATATTTTTTTTTTTAGTTATAATATTTTTAAGGAGCTGAAAATTATTTTAAAAAACAAGGAGAAATAAAATACATAAAAAAAAATTTTTTCTAATTTTGGGAAAAAAAATTTTTTTTTGACAAAAAAAACTATTCAAATTTACCCTGTCTTGATTCTTTTTTCCTTTTTTAAATTTTATTCAAACTTTTTTTTTTGGGAAATTTAAATCTCTATTTTAAAATGGTAATACTTTTTAATTTTCCTAATATGAAAACTAAGGTTTATGAAAGTATGGGAAAAGGGGTCGAAAATCCAAACTGGAGATTTTTGACACAGCATTTTTTAGGTTTTTTAAAATTTTTGAAAATTTCTTTAGGGTATATACAAGTGTCCCCCCGGGAAAAGAACTTTTTGGGTTTTTAAAGGGATATTACAGGAGTTTTATTTTTTTAAAAAAAATAAAAAATCATACAGATATTGAAAAGGGAAAATAACATAGCCCAAAGGCCCCCAATGTGTGCCTTTTAGAGGCGACACAATCCAAAAAAAAGCAATTTTCCCATACGTCACAGGAAGTCCGGGTAATGGGAGCAACAGCCTTGCAATTAACCTTTCAAGGTTGGAAATCGTGGGGTAGGGGGGGGGGAAATAGACCCGATCTTTTTCGAAGCCCCAAAAAAAAAGAAATCAAAGGCAGGATTTTCAGGTACAATTTTTAAACTTGTACATTCTTTAAGGATACCCTGTATAATGCCCCCTTAAAATTTTATTGATTTTTTAGTCGTTTTATTTTTTTTCAACCCCCATTTTTTTTTATGTACATGGTTGGGAAATAATAAATTTTTTTTTCCACAGCAATGAACAAGGTGTTTTGGGCGTTGTAAAAAATTTTAAAAAAAAAAAACGAGATGACCATTTTGGGAAAAAAAGAGGGGGGAGGTTTTTGATTTCAGGGGAAAATGAGGGGTCATCCCGAAAAGGGTACTACTCCAACTTTGCCCAAAACGGTCTGTTACATTTTTTTTTGTTTTTAATTTTTAATATAGTTTTTTTGTAATGGGTTTTAAGTTTACTGATGGAATAAATAATTTGACTATTAAAAAAAGGTTTTGTGGAAAAAATAATGGGCTAAAGGAAAAAGATTTTTTAAAAAAAGGTTTTTTTTGGGCTAATAGTGAAATGTTACTATGTTTCTAAAGTTTATATCAGAAGAAGAAAATATTATTCACATATAATACTCACTTAGCTTGAACAGTTAAATTCTAAAAGGGGATAAAATGTATTTTTAAAAAAAAAAATTTTTCAACTTGAAATAAAATATTTAAAAAGGTTTTGTTGATTAAAAAAATAAAGACGAGGGAAATTTTTAAATACTCCCAAAGCTTCAGGAAAAATCCTAAAAAGCTGAAATTAAGCAGAAAAATTTTGTAAATTATTTCTCCTTAAATTATATGTAAATTTTCTTTAGTTCCCATGATTCCCACACGTTTTAAACGAGTTGCCCTTTTCTCAAATTGGGTTGACTTGTACGGGAAAAAAAAAGAAGATTTCCAAAATTTCCACAATATCTCTTGGCAGTGCTCTTCAGACCCATACTATGGGAACAATGTTTTTAGTTTCCTCTAAAAATGCTTTTTAATTTTATTATTCGCCCTACAACCCTTTGGGGGGCCCTTTGCTTTTCTCCCCGGAAATCTCTTCTAGGCAAATTTTGTCCTTGGCGAAATGCTCCTTTTTCAGGGTTCGTACGGGCCCCCGAATTTCCCGAAAAAGTCCCGAATTTAAATTTCCCCCCCCTAAGGGCCCCCTTTTACCTCCTGAAAAATTTTTGGGTTTAGCTCCTGATATTTTCCCCCCCTTTTCCTGGAAAAAATTTACTGTTTTTAATTGATTGTTATTAGTTTCCTCTAAAATGCTTTTTAATTTTTTTTCATTCGCCCTACAAAAACCCCTTTGGGGGGCCCTAGCTTTTTTGGAAGTCTTTTTTAAAGGGAAATTGTCCCCTTTGGGGAATTTCCCCCTTTTTCAGGGTTCGTACGCCTCCTGAATTTCTGAAAAAATCCTGGGAATTTTATTCCCCCCCCCCCCCCAAGGGCCCTTAACCTCCTGAAATTTGTGTTCAGCCCCCTTTTATTTTCCCCCCTTTTCCTGGGAAAAATTTACGCCAAAAAATTTTTTTTATTTCCTTTTTCTTCCCCTATTTATTCGGAAAAAAGGGCTACTGCGCAGGAGCAGTAGAAAAAAAAGTGTTTTTTTTTTTGGACATTTTGGGGTAAAGTTACTATTCCAAAATGCCCCCTCACAAAATCTTTAAAAAAATTTTGGTTTTTTTCTGTTTCATCATTTTTTAAATGCGGAAATACTAGGGCAAATTAAAGTTTTGAACAAAAAAATTTAAAATTTTTTTCCTCGGTAAACCCCCTGAATTTACATTGCTTTTCACTCCTGAAAAAAAAATTTTTTAAAAACCTGAAATTTTACTGTTTAAATTTTTTTTTTTTTTTGTATGAAACCCCGTCTTTAGTCGGTGTGGTTTAGGGTCTTAGGTCTCTTCCAAAAAACAATTTATTTCACCCTCAAACAGGGGTCTTTCCCCGAGGGCTAGGGTTTCCCCTGGGTTCCCGCCAGAAAGATTTTTTTTTTCAGCAAAATATCATCTTGCATTTGGCCCGGTGACCCGCCCATTTTAGCTGTTGTAAAACTTAAACTTTTACTATATCCATTTGTTGTAGAGGGGATCTTTTTGATAAAATTCTCAGGGGTTTGTTTCGGGCCCCCTGAAATCCCCGAAAAACTCCTGGGAAATTTTAAAATTTTTTTTTTTAAGGGCCCTTTTTAATCCCGAAATTTGTGTCTACTCTGATATTTTTTCTCCCTCTCCCGAAAAAAATGCTTTACTTTTTCGGGAAAACTTTTTTTATTCGGGAAAAAGTCTACATGCTACATTTCCCCAGGAGAAAAATAGAGTTCAGACCTTGTTATAATAGTTAAAAGTCCCGGAAAAACAACCGCACAACTCTACCCGAGATTTTTTTTCTTCTTCTGTTTCCCTATTTGAAGTGCAGTGAAGTCACTAGACTAAAACGATTTTTTAAACCCAAAAATATTCCCAAATTTTATTCCTTGGGTTTCCTCCTGAATTTCATTTTGCACTCCTTTAAAAATACGAATTTCCCCCATCATAGATAGAGTATGAACCCGATTTTTGTTACCTGGACCGCTTTTTTGTAGCCTTTTTTTTTTTCAAAAATGTTGATTAGTTTTTCGACCATTTCCCTTTAAAACCAATATTTTCTTACAGATCGCTCCCTTTCGCCTCCGTAATCATAAACGGAAAATTTCTGGGCAGTGAACTCCCCCCAAAATTCTGACCATTCCCGGGCGCCCCAAACACCTCCTCCGCCCCCTCACCCAAACCCTTGGGGTCCCCTGCACAGAAGGGGGGGGGGGCCCCTCTCCCTTTCCCCACCGCCTGGTTTGGGCCAAATTTTCGAATCTCTGCGGATCCCCGGGGGCTCGATAGAGTTTTTGAGTGAATGCACCCCCAAACGATACGCCTTTTTGTCTCTTTTGATGCTGATCAGCATAAGGGAAAACCTGAGAGGGGAAAGGGGGGGTTTTTGGCCCCCGGGCCCGATTTACCCTCAGGGGGTAGGGCCAATAAAAATTTCAGTTTTTATTATGCTAAACGTTTTAGACCCCCAAATGAAAAGATTCCTGATACCGACTTTTTTTTAAACTTTACTTTGACTCAGACCCACGTGATTTGGGTTTTACTATGTTTTAAGGAAGCCCCAGAAAAAGGGTTTCCAAAAAATGATACAATTTCCCCCAACTAACAAACCCTATTTTTATGGGCAATTTGCAGAAATAATTCCCTTGGAGGCGCCCAAAATTTGTGTTTTTCATAGTTGAGTTTTCCCTTTGGGCTATATTTTATATGTGTGTGTGTTTTATGTGTTTTGTATGTATATAGTATGTGTATATATGTATGTATGTATAAAATATATGTATATATGTATGTATGTAATATGGAAAGTAAAGTATGTATGTATGTATATATTGGATGTAGGGATATATGTATATATGTAGGGATGTTTTTATGTAAAGTATCTATTTTAGTATAAAGTAATTATAAAAAACTATTAATTTTTTTTTTTGCTCTTTTCTTAAAAGCCTCCCCAAAATTTTAAAAAACGATTTTTGGCTTTTTGAAAAAGGGATAAAATTTTTAAAGGGCCTAAAAATTTTCCTTTTTACTATTTTTAAAATCTTTTTTTTTTTACTAAAAGTTTCCCCTCCCTTTTGGAAATTTTTTGAAAGATAGTGGGGAAATTCTTAAACTTTTTTTGATCATATAAGTTTTTAAATTTTTTTCAAAAAATTTAAATTTTATCCAAAACGAACCTTTAGCCTGTTGGGGGTTTCACTTTTATGAAACCATATTATTAATAGTCTGCCCCATTAAAGTTCAGTTTAATTCGAGCTTTTTCAAAAAACAGTGATAAAAAAGGTCAATATAAAATTTTTTTTAGCTATAATCGGGTTTTTTTTAAATTGTAAGTAAGCCTTTTTTCATTACAGAGATTTTTTTTTCCACTCTTTTCTTTAAACCCCTTTACCAGCTTGGCTTTGACAGTTTAGTGAATAGCTTTTGAAGGGTTAAAAAAATTTTAAGGATACGTGGGAAGTTAACAAAAACAAGAAGTTCATAAAAAAACTAAAAAAGGCCCAATTTCCTGTTACTTAAATACTTACTGAAGGGGGTAATCGGGAAAAAAAAAAATAGGTTTTTAAAGTAAAAAATCATCAAAACCCGCCGTTTCTACACTAGATTTATTTCAATTAGAAAAAAAAACGAAAAAAAAAAAAACCCCCGGGGGGTTTCCCGCTTTAAAAAATTTTAAAATTCTAAAAGCCAAAAAACCCGCATTTTCCTTAATTTTTATTTCGAAAATCAATTTTTAAATTATTTATGTCTGCTCGCCCATTTTTTTGTGTTTGAGGAATAAAAAAATATTTTTTAATAACAAAAAATAAGGGAAAATTTAAAACTGCATTTAAAAAAAAAAAGGAAAAAGTAAATTAAAAAATTAAACTTAATTTTATGCAAAAAATATGCCCTTTCCGCTTTTTGTTAGATTTAAATTTAAAGAATAAAAAAAGGAATCAAAATTTTTCTACATTTAAAGACGTTTATTCCAAAAATGATTCATGGGAAAAAAATTATTTTTTTCAAAATGTTTTTAAAAAAAAAAGGGTTTCTATTCCCCTTGGGTTTATTTGGCCCAAAAGTGGGGTTTTTAAAAGACTCAAAAATTGAATTTCAATGCTAATTTAAGGGAAATTTTGCCGACAAGGGTAATAGATTTTATGTCCGCCCCTTCGTACAGGGCAGACGGAAAAAAAAGTAGAAAGTTGGGTTCTGAGGTCATAGCTTTTTAAACAAAAAGAATTTTTTAAAATCCCAAAGGGGAAAAACCGATTTTGGAAGGGGGGTACAGGGCAGGGCAGGGCCAAAAGGGGCAGACAGGCGGACAGACATACGAAAAAGCAGACCCTACGAACAGACAGACATACGAACAGACAGACAGTTTTGGGCATCAAAAAGCATTTCAAATACCTACAGGATTTAAAAAGACTCAAAAATTGGAAAATTTTAATGCTAATTCAATGGGAAAAATTGCCGGGCAGATAGTAGATTTTTGTCCGTTTCCCGGGCGTACAGACAGACGGAAAAAAAAGGGATGAAAGTTGGGTATCTGAGGTTATAGCTTTCTAACAAAAAAGAATTTTTAAGACCCGATGATTAGAACCGTTTTTGGAAGGGGGGTACGGACAGACGGACATCGACCGCATGTCAATACCTACTTTTCATTTTTTAATTCTTTCGAATTAAAAAAAGAAAAAGTAGGCTAAAAAAGCAACAATTCAAACAATAAGAATATATTAGTTTTTTTTCTTGAAATGTTGAAATTTCATAACCAGAGGAGGGTTTAATGTATATTATAAATCATACAGTCCCTGGACAATTATTAGACGCACTGTATTTTTTTTTAGTAATTTTTATGTTTCTTAAGAGTTTTTATGCAATAATGGTATACTTAAACTACAATATTATTGATTTTTATTTAAAAGAATTGTTGTAGACTACATATTTTTATTTATTTAAGATAAATTATGATTAAGATGAATTTATATTAATATTTATTATAAGAGGGGTGGATTCAAAATCCCCCAAAAGCAGTAGACAGTACAGTCTTGCATTGATAGCATGCTGCACAGAATTAAAGCTTTGATAGTGGCTAAAGGTGGCTGAACTAAATATTGACTTTTACTAACATTAATTTCACTTTTCTTTAAAACTTAATTAACTTATGCTTTTCTAAATAAATGCTGTTTTATTTATGTCAAATAAATCGGTAATTGATTGGATAATAAAAATAAAAAAACAAAATCAATTTAAAATTATAAAACAGTACAATATCACCCGGTAATTAATATTTTACATGAAATCTTGCAGTGTGTCTAATAATTTGTCCAGGGACTGTACGTGTAACATATCATGGCTATAAGTTTCAACGTCCCTTTCTTTTAGTTTTCAGGTTCTGGTGTTCTGGTGTGTCCATTGACAACATGCCCACACAGCTGCCATTAGAGGCAACAGACTTCTTTGGGGATCTTCTCTTCCCCTACATGGAGAGCATGTAAGTAAATTTCTTTTCTTTAAATCCCCGTCATGCATGAGGGACATGTGAAAACCCTTTTCCTAACAACGCCCACTATTCTTTCAAGACGTTACCAAAAGCATTTCCACTCATCAGTGATTGGTTTTAAGGGGGGAAAGGGCACGCTGGACCCCGGGCCCCAAACTCAAGTGCCTCAGTGTTAATCCAATGGGAAAAAAACTATTTTCTCTGCCCATTTCCGGCTGCATTGAATTTTTTACAAACGTTTTTTTAGATAATAAATGTAGATAAACTTACAGGTCTCTTCCACTTTTGAAGTTGTCCTTCCCCACTTATCTTAACACTTTTGAAATTGCTTCGAAAATTTGTGTAAAATTATTTATTGAAAATTTTAAAAAAATATTCAAACCAATTTCAAAAGTGGGAAGTTACAA
>JAFNEN010006652.1:0-18557 GCA_019343175.1 Oedothorax gibbosus
TTAGTATAGAGTTTTTTAGAGCAACCCTACTTAACGGATTATTTTAAGGAGGGAGGAATGAGCAAAGAATGACCACGAGTCCCCTAACCCAAAAGTGTATATGTTTTTATTTCAATGAGGGAAAAATATTTTCTAACCCACAATTTTATCCGGCAGTATTGAAATTTTTACAAACGGGTTTTTTTTATTTTTAAATGTAGGTGATTTACATGTCTCCACTTTAATTCACTTTTTTAAGTTGGTTTCTAATATTTTCTTTTTATTATTTTCAAAGAAACAATTTTACAACAAAATATTCGAACCAATTTTAAAAAAGTAGAATTGTGCGAACCCTGCAAAGTCAGCTTCATATTGGAAAAACCGTTTGTAAAAGATATTCAATACAGCCGGAGAAATGTGAAGCTTAGATATAAAGTTTTTTTTTCCAATTGGAATTAACACTTTGGTTTGGGTATAACACTCTTAAAAACAAACGAGCGGTTTTTAACTCAGTCCTGAGTTAATTTTCCACCTCCTTTCCGTGCCAACAAAAAAGCACAATTCCCCTATATGGAGTGGATTCACTCTTGTTTTTATGAGTGTACGCCGAACATTCAAGCTCCTTTCGCACTAAACAGAAATCGTTAATATTTCTGATTCACATAAAAATTTTTTTTCTAGAGTAGGTTAACAGCTTTGTTTAACTATAGCCGATTTTTCGTTGTGTAATCGATTTTTTGGCAAGAAGAACGAGTTCATAATAATCAAGCGAGAAAAACTAACCCATACCACGAAGAAAAAATGCGGAAGATTTTAATTAATTTGCCGAAAATAAAATACTTAATTTAGGTTTCTCTCTCATACTAGCGAGACTGACTTTTTTTTCAGTTATGTTTTCATGTTTCATTTTTCAAGGTTCGCCAGGATGTTTCGTTTTGGGAAGTTCAAACGATATGTGAACATAGTTTTAGAATTATGAAACAATTAATCTTTTGTTGAGAGAATTTGTTTGAATTTTTCTATCCTCATTTCGAATATTTTCGGCATTTGTTTTTTATTGATTTTAAATACATTTAAGGTTTATATTATGAACAAAAAATAAAAATAAATGTACAGAATAAAAAAAAATTTTTAAAAAATTACAGATATTTTCCCCTTTGTTTTTTTTTTTGTAAAAAGTTTTCCCCCAAAAATTCCCAAAAAGAATTTTTTTTTTTTTTCCAAAAATTTTTGGAAAAAATTTTAAAGAAATTTTTTTTAAATTTTTTTTTTTTTTAAACCCTTGTTTTTTTTTTTTTTTTTTTTTTTTACATTTTAAAGGAAAAATTTAATTTTGGGGTTTAGAAAACCCAAAAAAAATTTTAAAAACCTTAATTTTTTTTTAAAAATTTTAAAAACAATGGGGGTTTAACTTTAAAAAGACCCTTTTTTTTTTGGGGCAATTTAAAAAAAGAAAAAAGTAATGCCTTTTTTTTAAAGCAAAAAAATTTTAAAAATTTTGTTTTTTTTTTTTTTTTTTCCCCCCAGAAAAAATACAAAAATTTTTTTTTTTATTTTCCCCCTTTGGGGGTTTTTTTTTTTTTTTTTTTTTTTTTGAAAAAGTTCCCCCTTTTTTTTTTTTTATTCCCGTTTTTTTTTTTTTATTTTTTTTCCCCATGAAAAAGAAATTAAAAGCCCAAAAACCCTTGGGTTTTTTTTTTTTCCCCCGAAAT
Organism: Oedothorax gibbosus; assembly: GCA_019343175.1. Classification (NCBI taxonomy): domain Eukaryota; kingdom Metazoa; phylum Arthropoda; class Arachnida; order Araneae; family Linyphiidae; genus Oedothorax; species Oedothorax gibbosus. Next base: position 1,692 of record JAFNEN010006652.1, read on the forward strand.
TTTTCCCAACCATGAAGAAAATTTAAAAGCCATTTTTGGTTTTTTTTTTTTTAACAAAAAAACCCAAAAAAAAATTATCAAATTTTTTTTTTTTAGTGGGGGGAAAAAAAGAAAAAATTTTTTCCCCAAGGGGTTTTTTTTTTTTTTTTTTTTCTTTTTTAAGGGAAAAAAAAAAAAAACAATTTTTTTTTTTTTTTTAAAAAAGTAAAAAAACCCCAAAAAATAATAAAAAAAATTTTTTTTTTTTATAAAAAAAATTTTGGGGGTTTTTTTTTAAATAAAATTTTTTTTTTTTGAAATTTTTTTTCCCTTTTCCCAAATTAAAAAAGTAAAATTTGGGTTTTTTTTGTTTTAAAAAATTTTTTTTTTTTCCCCAAAAATTTTTTTTTTCCCCCTTTTTTTTTTTTTTTTTTAAAAAAAATTTCCCAAAAAAAAAAAAACCCGAAAAAAATTTAAAAAAACAAACCCTTCCAAAAAAAATTTTTTCCCAAAACTTTTAAATTAAACCCCCTTTTTTTAAAAATTTCACCCATAAAATTTTTTTAAAAAAAAATTTTTTAAAATTTTACAAAAATTAAAAAAAAACTTTTTTTTTTTTTTTTTTAATAAAAATGGGAGCCCCACGCCAAAATTTAAAAATTTTTTTTTTTTCCCCATTTCCCCAAACCTTTTTTCCCGAAAAAAAAAGTTTTAGTTGGGCCCCCGCTTTAAAAAAAAAAATGTTTTTTAAACCAATTTTTTTTTAAAATTTTTTTTTTAATTTTTTTTTTAAAAATCTTTTACAGGGGGGTTTTTTTTTCCCCTTTCCCTTGGGTAAAAAGGGGGGGAAAACCTTTTGCCCCATAAAATTTCCCCCCCTAAAAAAAAAAAAATAATTTTTTTTATAACAAACCCCTTTTTTTTTTAATTTAAAAAAAAAACCCTTTTTTAAAAAATTTTTTTTTTAAAACCTTTTTCCCCCTTGGGGGGAAAAAAAATTTTTAAAAAAAAAAATGGTTTTAAAATTTTTTTTTTTTTGCTTTTAAAATAATTTTTGGGGATTTTTTGGTTTTTTTGGGTTTTTTTTTTGGGGTTTTTTTTTTGTTTTTTTTTTCCCAAAAATTAAAAAAATTTTTTTTTTTTTTTTAAATTAAGTTTTTTTTTTTTTTCCCCCATTTTTTTCCCCCCCCCTTTTAAGAAAAATTTTTTCTTTTCCCGTTTTAAAAAATTTTTTTTTTTTGGGTTTTTTTAAAAATTTTTTTTTACCCTTTTAAACAGAAAAAAAAAATTTTTTCCCCTGGGTTTTTTCCCCTTAAAAAATTTTAAATTTTTTCCCAAAAGGGAAATTTTTTTCCCCAATTAAATTTAACCCCCAATTAAAAAAATTTTTGGGAAAAAATTTTTTTTAGTTTTTTATTTTTCCCCGCCCTTTTTTTTTTTTTCCCCTGAAGTTTTCCCAATTGGTCCCCCCCGTTAACGTTTTTTTTTTTTAAAAAAAAAGCAAACCATGAAAAAAAAAAAAATTTTTTTAAAAATTTTTGGGGGATGTTTGTTTTGGGGTTTTTTTTTTCCCAAAATTAAAAACCTGGCCCCAAAAAAAAATTTTTTAAAAAAACCCTTTAAAATTTTTTTTGAAAAAAAACTTTTCCCCTTTAAAATGCCAAAAAAATAATTTCCCCCAAAAAAAAAAATTTTTTCTTTTTTTTTTTTTTTTCCCCTAAAAAAAAAAATATTTCCCAACCCCCCCCCCAAATTTAAAAAAACTTTCGTTTTTTTTTAAAATTTTTTTAAATTTAAAAATTTCCCGAAAAAAAAATGTTAAAAAAGGAAAAATTGGGGGGTTTTTTTTTTTTACCCCCAAAACCCCCCCAAAAGGGGGAAAAAACCCCAAAGGGGCCTTTTTTAAAAGAATTTTGGGGTTTTCCCCCCCTTTTTAAAAAAATAGAAAAAAAAACCCAAACCCCAATTTTTTTTTAAAAAACCCCAATCGATTGTTCCCCCCCCCCCGGGCCAAAAAAATGGAAAAATTTTTTTTGAAAAAAAAAAGGGAAAAATTTGCCTTTTTGTTTTTTTGGGTTTTTTTTTTTTTAAAAAAAACCCCCAAATTTAAAAAAAACCTTTCCCAAATTTTTTTTGAAAATAAGGGTTTTTTAAAAAAAATTTTGGGAAATTTAAACCCTTTTAAAAAACAAAAAATTAAAAATTTCCCCTTTTTTTTTAAAAAAAAAAAAAATTTTTTTAAAAAAAAGGGGGGGAAAAAAAAACCCCCCTAAAAAAAAGGGAACTTAAAAAAAGGGTAATTTTTTTTAACCCCAATTTTTTTTTTTTGGTCCCCCCCATAAAAAAAAACCCTTTTTAGGTTTTTTTTTCAAAACCCCCCCCCCTTTTCCCCCCCCGAGGGAACTTTATTTATTGGCCCCTATTTCCCAAAACTTTCCTTTCCAAAATTTTTGGGAAAAAGGGAGGAAAAGGGTTAAAGGGGGTTTTTAAATTTTAAAAAATTTAAAAAATTAAAATTTTCATTGGGGGGGGGCCCCCAAAAACCCCCCCCCCCTCCCCTTTGGGCCCCTTTTTTCCCTCCCTTTTAAAAAAATTTTTCCCTTTTTTCAAAAAATTCCCCCCCCCCCCCAAAAAAAAATTTTTCCCCCCTTTCCCCTTTTTTATTCCCAAGCTTTTTTAAATTTTTTGGAAAAAAAAGGGAAAAAAAGGGGTTTTTTTTTGGCCCCAAATTTCACCAAAAAATTTTCCCCAAAAACTAAAATTTGGCCCAAAAACTTTTAAAAAAATTGGGAAATTTTAAAAAAAAATAGTTACCCAGAAAAAAACCTTTTAACCCTAAAATTTTTTAAACCCCGGGTTTTTCCTCCCCATTTTTCCCCCTTTTTTAATTTTTTTTTTGAGGGGCCCCCAAACCCCCCCAGGGGTCCCCCAACCCTTTTTAAAAATAAACCCTTCCAAAAAACCCCCCCCAAATTTGGGGGGAATTTTTTAAAAGGTTAAAAAAAAAGAAAATTTTAAAATTTTTTTTTTCCAATTTTTTTTTTTTTCTGAAAATAAAATTTGTTTTTTTTTAAAAAAAAAAAAATAAAAAAAATCGAAAAATTTTTTTCTTCCTCCCGTTGGGGCCCCCTAAAATTTTTTTTTTTAAATTTTAAAAAAAAAACTTTAAATAAAAATTTTTTTTTTTTAAAGACCCAAAGGGCCCCCTAGGAAAAAATTTTTAAAAAAAATTTTTCAAATTTTGGGGGAAAACCCCCCTTTCCAAATTTAAAAAAAACCCTAAAAAAAAAAAGGTTGGCCCCAAATTTTTGGCCCCAAAACCCCCCCCAATTTTCCCCAAAAAACCAAAAAAACCAAAAAAATTAAGGGGTTTTCCCCCCAAAAACCCCCTTTTCCCCCTTTGGGGGGAAAAAAATTTTTTTTCCTTTTTTTTAAAATTTAAACCCAAAAAAAGCCCCCCCCAAATTTAAAAAAAGGACCCAAAACCCCCTTGGCCCCAAATTTTTTTGGCCCTTTTTGGGGAAAAAAAATCCCAGTTTTTTTTCCCCAACCTTTTAAAACCCCCTTTAAAAATAAATTTTTAAAAATAAAAATTTTTTGTTTTTTTTTTTTGAAAAAAATTTAAAAAACTTTTTAATTTTTGAAAAAAAATTTGGGTGTGGGGGCCCAAAAACTTTTGGAAAATTTAATATTTTTGGGTTTTTTCCCCCCTTTTTTCTTAATTTAAAAACCTTTAAAAAACCGGGTTTAAAAGGGAAAAATCCCCAAAAAAAATTAATTGGGGAAAACAAAAAAAATGGGGAAATAAAAAAAATTTTTTAAAAAAAATGTTTTTTTTTTAAAAATTTTTAATTTTTTTTCCTTTTTTAAAACCCAAAATTTAAACCCCTTTTGCCAAATTTTAGAAAATTTTTTCGCCCCAAAAGGGCCCATTTGGGGGAAAAAATTCCCTTTTTTTTTTTTGGGGTTCCCCTGGGGGGGTTTTCCCCCCCCAAAAAGGGAAAAAATTTGGGGCGAGGCCCCCCCAACTTTTTTACCCTTTGGGAAAAAACCCAAAACCCTTAATTTCCCCCTTTCCAAAGGGGAAAGGGGCCCCCTTTTTAGAAAATTTTTTGAAAAAACCCCCGGCCGGGGTTTTCCCCGGGGGCCCCCAAGTTTTTTTTTTTTGGGTTTTTTTTTTTTTTTTCCCAACCGGGGAAAGCCCCCCTTTTTTTTTTTTCCCCAAAATTTAAAAAAAAACCCCCCTTTTTTTCCCTAGGGGGGTTAAAAAAATAAACCTTTTTTCCCCCAAATTTTTTAAAAAAAAATTTTTTTTTTTGGAAAGAAATTTGGTTTGGTTTTTTTTTTTAAATTGGGGGGGGGGCCCCCTTAAAAAACCCCGAATTTTTCCCAAATTTTGCCCAAACCAAAAGTTTTTTTAAATTTAATTTCCCCCCCCCCCTTTAAAGGGGGGGGGTTCCAAAACCCCCAAACGGGTTTTCCCCTTTTTTTGAAAAAAAAGCCGGGGGTGTTTCCCATCGCCCGGGGTTTTCTAAAAGGCCCCCAAATTTCCCCCCCCCCCTTTTTTTTTGGGGAATTTTTTTTTTAAAAAAAAAATCATTTTTAAAATGAAAAACTTTTTTAAAATAAACCCCCAATTTTTATCTTTTGGTCCCCCCCCCCCCCCCCCTTTTTTTATAGGTGGAAAAAAGGAAAAGGGTTTTTTTTTTTTTTCCCTTTTTTTCCGTTTTTTTTTTTTTTCGGAAAAAAAGATTTTTTTCCCCCTTTTTTTCGGGTTTCCCTGTTGGGGGAAGGGTTTTTTTTTTTTTTTTTACAAAGATAAAAACAATTTTTGGGAAAAAGCCCAAAATTTTTTTTTTTTTTTTTGGGAAGAAAAAAATTTTTAATGGCCCCCCTAAAAGAAAAAAAGTTTTTTTTGGGGGAAAAAAATTTTTTCCCCAAACAAAAAAAAATGCAGACAAAAAATTTAAAATTTTTAAAAAAAAAATTTTTTAAAAAAAAGAAACAAAAAAAATTTGGGTTTTTTTTTTTTTTCCTTTAAAAATTTTTTTGAAAATTTTGAAAGGTTTTAAATTTTTTAAAAGTAAAAATTTAAAAAAAAATTTTTTTTTTTTTTATAAAAAAAATTTTAAAATTTTTTTTTTTACAAAAAAATTTTTAAAATTTTTTACTTTTTTTTTTTTTAAAATTTTTTTTTTAATTAAAATTTTTTTTTTCAACTGAATTTTCTTTTAAAAAACCGAAAAACCCCAAATTTTTTTTTTAAAATTTTTTTTTTTTAAATTAAACAAAAAAAAACTGGTTTTTTGTACAAAAAGAAAATTTTTTTGGGAAAAAATTTTTTTGCATATTTTTAAAAAATTTTTTTTTAAAAAAATTTCCCCTTTAAAAAAATTTGGTTTTTTTAAATTTGGGGAAAACCCAAAAAAAAAGGAAGTTGCAAAAAAATTTTGGGGGAAAAAAAAAAAAAATTTTTCCCTTTAAATTTTCCCCCCCCCCGGGGAAAATTTCCCCAAAAAAAACCCCAAGAAAAAACGTTTTTGGGTTTATTTAATTTTTTAAAAATTTTTTGGGGGAAATTGGGTTTCTTTTTGAAGGGTTTTTTTTAAAAAAAAGGGGCATTTTTAACCCCATTTTTTAAAAAATTAAAAAAAAATTTCGCCCCAAAAATTAAAAAAGTTTTTTTAAAAAAAATTTTTTTTTTTTTTTTTTCCTTTTTTTTAAAAAAAAAATAGCCCCAAAAAATTGTTAAAAATTTTTTTTGTTTTTTTTTTTGTTTAAAAACAATTTTTTGTAAAAATTTTTTTTTTTTTTTTTTTTTCCCCCTTTTTTTTTTTAATCCAAAGGGGGGGTTTTTTTTTTTTTTTTTTGGAAAAACAAAAATTTTTGGGGTTTTTTTTTTAACCCACTTGGGGGGGAAAAAAAAAAAAAAACTTTTTTAAAAAATTTTTTTTGTTTTTTGGAAAAAAAAAATTTTCCCCAAAGGGCCAAAACCCCCTTTAAACCCTTTTTTTTTTTTTTCATTTTAAAAAATGTTGGGGGTTTTTTTTAACCCCCCCCCTGAAAAAAAAAAAAAGGTGCCCCTTTTTATCCCCCCCCCCCCCCCCCAAAAATTTCCCCGGAAAATGGGGTTTTGTTTTTAAGGGTTTTTTTTTTCTGGTAAATAAGTAATTTTTAAAACCTTTTTTTTTTTTTTAAGCATGAAATTTTTTTTTCCTAAATGAAAATTTAAAAATTTTTAAAAAAATTTTTTAAATTTCAAAAAGGGCCAAACCCCCCCTTTTTTTTAAAAAAAACCCCGGGGGGGAAAAAAAAAAAGTTTTTTTTTGCCAAAAAAACCCTTTTTTTTTTTAAACCTTTTTTTTTTTTTTCCCAAAAAAGTTTAAAAATCCTGGGAAAAAAATTTAAATTTTTTTTTTTGGGACTCCCGAAACCCAAAAAAAAAGTTTTTTTATACACCCCCCCAAGCCCCGGGCCAAATTTGTTTTTTTTTTTAAATTTCCAAAAGAATTTTTTGGGAAAATTTTTTTTTAATTTGGGGGGCCCCCTTTAATAAATTTAAAAAAGTCCCCCCCCCCCCCCCCCCCCCCCCTTTTTTTTGCCCACTAAACCAAAAAGTTTTTTTTTTTTTTCCCAAATTTCCCAAAAAAGTTTTTTTAGTTTTTTTTTTTTTTTTTTAAAATTTTAAATTTTAATCAAAAAACCAAAAATTTTCCCACTTGGGCAATTCCCCCAAGGGAAAAAAAAGGAAAGCCCAAAGGGGGTTTAAAAAAAAAAAGTTTTTTAAATTTAAAAATTTAATTTTTCCCCCCTTTAAATGCAAAAAATTCCCCCAAAATGTCCCAAAAACATAAAACTTCCCCCCAAAGGGTTAAAAGTTTAAAAAAAAAAGGTTTTTTTTCCCAAATTTTTTTTTTCCCCCCCCGAAAAAAAAAAGTTTTAAAAGTTGGGGGATTTTCCCCCAAACAGGAAAGGGGGGGGTTTTTTCCCCCCTTTTTTTTTTGGGTTTGGTTCCCCCCCCCTTTTTTTCCCCCCTTTTTTGGGGGGGAAAATAAACCCCTAATTTCCCCCATTTTCCCCAAAAATTTGGGGGTTTGGTTTCCCCCCCCTTTTTTGGGTTTTTTTTTATTTTTTTTTTGGGGTTTTTTTTTTTTTGGGTTTTTGGGGGGGTTTGGGGAGTTTTTTTTTTTTTTTTTTTTTTCCCAATTTAAAAAAATAGGGCCCGGGTTGAAACCCCGGGGAAAATTTTTTTTTTTTTTTGGGGGGATTGGTTTTTTTTTTTAAAAAAATGCCCCAAAAAAATAATTAAAAAAAAACAAAAAAAAAAACGGAAAAAAAGCAAATTTTTTGGGGGGCCCCCCCTTTTTTTTTTAAAAAAAGGGTTTTTTTTTTTTCCCTTTTTTTTTGGGAAAAAAAAAAAAACATTTTTTTTTTTTTTTTTTCGAATTTTTTTTTCAAAAAATTTAATTTTTTTTTTAAAACTAAATTCCCCAAAAAAAAAATTTTTTCCTGCCTTTTTTTCCTTTTAAAAAAAAAAGGAATACAGAGGCACATAAAAATTAAAATTTTTTTAAAAAAAAAATTTTTTTTTTTAAAAAAAAAAAAATTTTTTAAAAAAAATTTTTTCCCCTTTTTGGTTACAAAAATTCCCCAAAAAAAAACTTTTTTAAAAATTTTTTTTCCACATTTGAAGTTTTTTTTTGGATTAAAAATTCCGTTGTAAAAATGTATTGCCCCTTTTTTATCGGTGGCCCATTTGACTTCCCAAAATAATGCATTATTACGTTTTTTTTTTAAAAAAGATTCATTCAAACACACACAAAAAAATTTTTAAAAAAAAAAGTAAATTTTTTTTCCCTTTTTTTAGACGAAAATTTTTTTTCCCCTTTTTTTCCCTCTTTCACCACAAAAAAATTTTTTTTTAAATTCTTTTTTTTTCCTTTTGGGAATTTTTTTTTAAAAATTTGCCCCCTTTTCCCCCTTTCCCCAATCCAAAAAAAAAAACCCAATTTCCCCCTGTCAAATCAAAGGTGGTTAACTTTTTTTGCTTCGCAAAATCCCCCGACCCCCCCCCCCCAGAAAAACCTTTTTTTTCATAAATTTCTCCCCCCTTTTTTTTAAAAAAACTGCCAATTTTTTTTTCCAATGGGGGGTCGTTCCATTTCTGATTCTTTTTTTTCTTTTTGGGGTTTTTCGTAAAAATTGGGGTTTTTTGGGAATTTTTTGGGGGCAAGCCCGTCCCCCTTTTAGGAAAAGACTGTCCCCCCCTGTATTTTTTTTTAGTCGGGGCTTTTGGTGGAGGCGGCCGGAAAAAAAGTCCGTCCCCCAGGGAGAATGGCCCCTTTTGGGGCGAGTGGGTTTTTTGGGTTGGGTTTTTTTTTTTCAATTTTTGGCCCCCCCTGAAAAATTTTTTTTCGGTAGTTTTTTCCCCCCTAACAACCCGTAAAAACAGGAATAATTTTTTTTTTACACTATGAAAAAATGGTTTTTGGGTTTTTAATCCTTTGGGGATTTTGGCAAAAATTTTTAAAAAGCAAAAACACCAAAAATCGAAACAAACCGCCCCCTTAATTTTAAGGGGGCCAATTTAAATTGGGGAAAAAAAATGTAATGCTTTTTTTTTTTTTTCTAACGTAAAAAAAAACCTATGGTGGGGGGTAAAATTTGTGGGGTTTCCCCCCCCTTTTTCCCCCGTTGTTTTTTTGAAAAAATTTTTTGGACCCCCCCAAAAGGGCCCCCCCTTTAAAACTGCCATATTTTTTTTTTTTTTTAAAATTTCTTTTTTTTTTCCCCCTTGAAGGTTTTTTTTTTTTTTTTTTTAAAAATTTTTTTTTATTTCGAAATTTAAAAAAATGTTGGGGCTGAATTTTTTAAATTTTTTTTTTTTTAAAAAAAGAAAAAAAAAATTTTTTTACGAAAAAAACTTGCCCGGGGACCCCCCCTTTAAAAATCTTTTTTAAACCCCCAAAATAAATTTTTTTTTAAATTTTTTTTTAAATTTTTTTTAATAATTTTTTTTGGGAACTTTTTTGAAAAAATGGGGCCCCGGGCCCCCAAATTTTTTTGGGGGTTTTGCAAAATTTAAAATTTTTCCAAGCAAAGGAATGCCCAAAAAGAAAAAACATTCCATTTTTTTCATATTTTTTTATAAACTCGTAGCTAAGCAAAACCCTTTTTTTTTTTAAAATTTTTTTTTCAAGCCGCCAAAAGTCTCCAAATCGCCCCCCTTTTTTAAACATATCCCCGCAACCGAAATTTTTTTTTTTTAAACAAAAAGGAAATTTTAAAAATTTTAAATTAAAAAAACGTAAATTTTTTTTAAAAAAAAAAAAATTAGTTTTAAACATTTTTTTTAAAACATTAAACAGTTTTAAAAAAAAAGTTTAAAAATTTTTTTAAAATGCCATTTACCCCGCCCGGTAAAAGGGGTTTTTTTTTTTTTTTTGGGGGGGCGGGCCCCGCAAAATTTTTTTTTCTTCACTTTTTTTTTTTAAAATAATCAAAAAAACTAATTTTTCCCCTTTTAAAAATAACTTCGAATCAAAAAAATTTTTTTTTTACGTATATTCAATTCTTTTTTTTGTTGTTTTTTTTAATGAAAAAAATTTTTTTTTCCAGATTTTTAAAGGTTTTTTTTTTAAATTTTTCCCTTTTTTTTTTTAATTTTTTTAAAAAAAGCCCAATGTTTTGGGGAATGTATTTTTTTTTTTTTAGTAAATAATGAAAGGGGGTTTCCCCAAAAAAATTTTTTTTTTTTTAACTGATATGCCCATTTTTTGGGTTTTGGGAAATTCCAAAATAGAAATTTTTCCCCCCGCCTTTTTGTTTTTTTTTTTTTTTCCCAATTTTTTTTTTCCTTTTTCCCCTCCGTGCTCCTATTTTTGGGGCCTTTTTTTTTTTTCCCCCCTTTTTACATTTAAAAAATTCCCCCCCCAATCAAGGGGTCGGAAATAATTGGGGTTTTTTTATTCGGCAAACCCCCCCTCGGTACGTAAGCTTTTTTTTTTAAATATTCCCCGAAAAAAAAAATTGAATTTTTTTTTTTTAAATTTTTTTAAAAATTAATAAATTTGGAAAAAAAGGGGAATTTAAAAAAAAAAAAAAAAAAGAAAGAATGCAAAATAGTTTTTTTTTAAAAAATAAAAAAAAATAAAATTTTTATTTTTTTTTTAATAAAAAAACCTGCTTTTTAATTAAATTTTTTTTTTAAAAAAAAATATTTTCCCCCAAAATTTTAAAATTTTTTTTTTTTTTCTAATTTTAATCCCCCCCCAAAATAAAATAACCCAAAAATACAAATAAAAAATTTTTTTTACAGCCCCCAAAAAAATTAAAATTAAAATATTTTTTTTTTTTTTAAAAGAAAATTCCTTTTTTTTTCCCCCTTTTTTTTTTTTTTTCATATTTTTTAAACCCCGCTTTTTAAAAAAAAAAAAAATTTTTTAAAAATTTTTCGATATATTTTCTCCAAAAATTTTTTTTTTTAAAAGATTTTGGAAAAAAAAAAAAAACCCTAAAAAAAAAAGAAAAGCATTTATTTTTTTTTAAATTGGTTTTTTTCAAGAGGTTATGCACCCAAAACTGGGAAAATTAAAAAAAAAAATTAAAAACCCCAAAATTTTTTTTTTATAGTTTTTTTTTTTTTGTTTTATAAAAAAAAAAAATTAGCACTTTTTTTAAAAAATTAAAATTTTTTTTTAATTGAAAACAAAAATTATTTTTATTTTTTTCTTTGTATCTTACTTTGAAAAATTAAAATTCAAAATTTTTATCGCCCAAAACGCAAAAAAATTTTTTTTTAATGCGCCCCAAAAAATAAATTAGGGCGTTTTTTTTTTTTTTAATTTTTTTTTGGAAAAAATTAATTTTTTTCCCACTGAAAAAAACGGTTTTTTTAAAAAAAAAAACCCCAAAATGGGGAAAATTAAAATTTTTTTAGTTATCTTAAAGTTTTTTTAAATTTTTTTTTTTTTTTTTTTTTTACGAGTTTTGGGAAAAAAAATTTTTAACCATAGTAAAAAAAGGCAACCCCCCTCCCCAAAAAAAAAAAAACGAAATAAAAAAATTTTTTTTAAAAATTATTTTCCCGAAAATCATTGGATTATGGCGTCCAAACAAATGGAAAATTTTTTTTTCCGAAAAAGATACCATTTACTAAAAAAAAAAAAAAAATGTTTTTTTTCCCCATTTTTTATTCAACGGGCAAATGCAAAAATACATCCCCAAGGTGATACGTAATTCAAAAAGCATTCGAAAAAATTAAAAACAGGAAGGTTTTTTTTTTGAAAGAATGTATAAAAAAACACAAAAAGTTTTTTTTTTTTTTTATATTTTCCCCTGAAAAATTGGAAATATTGCAATTTTTATTCTCCCAAACCCCAAAATTAAATCCTATACGAAAAAAGGGTTTCCCCCTTTTTCTAAAGGTTTTTTTTAAAAAAGGCTGCCCCCCCCCCCCCAGAGCCAGATTGGGGACAAAAAAATTCAAAATTAAAAAACGCAAATTTTCAGAAAAAATTTTTTTTAAATTAGGGTTATTTTTGAAAAATTACGCCCTTTTTTTTTATTTTGCCAGTAAAAAAATTAGATTGTAAAAACAAAAAAATTTTTTTTTTTTGCATCAAAGATGTAAAGTGCAAATTTTTTTTTTAAATTTTAAAATTTGCAAAAAAAAAAAACATTTTTGGAGCTTTTCCCCCTTTTTTTTTACGGGCCGCAAATCTCGCCAAATGTAATCTTTTTTGCAACAAACGAAGGTTTTCTATTGAAAATATAGACTATAAAACCAGTGTTTTTAAAAGGAACCACAGTATACACAGGTAAAAAGGTTACCCAAATTGGTTTTTAGGTTAGGTTTTTTTTTGAATTATCGTCGCACTAGAGCTACAAAAGAGGGCTATTGGTTACCATTGGAAATCTACCCCTTTTAGCGGCAAATGTAAAAATTTGGCGACTTTTATCGCTTGGGGGCCCCACGATATGAAAAAAAAATTTTGCTTTTTGGGAGTTTTTTTGGTTCTAAAAAAAATTTTCGGGGCCACAATATTCGAAAGTTTCCAAATTGCCTCGATTCCCTTTTTTACCTTAGAAAACTCGTTCCGATTTCAATGAAAAGACGCTTAATTCACTCGGTCATTTCCTTTTTAAAAATAACCCGGAAAAAAATCCCAAGGGCTAATCCCGGGCTGAACTAAAAAAAGGCCCCATGCAAAAAGGGAATTTTTTGCCGAAAAATAAAAAAGGTCCACAACATAATGTTTTTTTAGTTTTTTTTTTTTTAATGACGGACATGTTCGAAAAAGGCCATTTTTCATTACTTTTTAAAAAAAATCGCCCGTGAAACAAACCCAAACAGGCGAATCGTTTAGGTTTTTGGCGAAGCCGCTTTTTATGAGATTGAAGTAGCGTTTTTGAATGTAAAATTGTTTAAAAATTTTATTTCATTTTTCATGATTTTAGCTTTTTTTTTTTTTTTTTTTTTAAACAAAAGAAAAACCCCTGGCCCTTTTTTTTTGCGATATTGTAATCCAAATAATTTTTAAGAAAAAAAAAAAAAAAAACCTTTGAAAAAACCAAAACCTTTTTTTTTTAAAAAAAATTCCCCTTTTTTTTTTCTAAATTTTTGTTTTTAGACGTTTTTTAAAAAAAAAAAAATATGTAACCTTAAAATTGGGCTACTTTTAATTTACCGTCGACCCGGGTAAACCCCCTTTTATGGGGAACGCGAAAAATTTTTTTTTTTAAAAAAAAAGTTGAACCCCAAAAAAAACTAAAAAAAAAATTTTTTAAAAACGATTAAAAACTTAAAAAAAGAATTTGCACTTTTAGGGAAAAATTTGCAATCATTGATGCTAAAGTTTTTTATGAATTTAAAAAAAAAAATTAAATTTAAAAAAATATACGTCATTGTTTTTTTTTAAGTCAAAATTTTAGTAACTTTTGGATAAGCCCAATTAAAAATACTTAAGAAACATTTTTAACGCTTTTTTTTTAAGATGCGCGACCCGAAATTAAAATTGTTTACATTAAAAAATCTAATCATAAAAATTAAATTTGGTTTTTTTTTTTTTTAAAACTTCTCCCAAATATAGCTACTAATTTTGTATTTTTTTATTCACTTTTACAATGCCATTGTAGAATGACATTACCTCGAATTGAATAAAAAATACTGGCCACTCTCAGTTTAAATTAAAAAAACTAGGTGTTGTGTTAAAAAACCACACGACTTTCAAATTACCTTTTGAATAATCCAATTCATTTAAAAGTAATGACATACCCCATAGGGCAAATTTTTAAATAATAATAAAACCTAAAAAAGGCAAGGTACACTTTGTGCATGATTGATTGTCACGAAAACTTTATTATGGCGTCCGACAGGCACTTTTAACTTCCAAAAAAAACACCCCAAAATTTTTTTTAAGTTTAAAAATATCTTTTATGTAATTTAAACCTTTAAAACCAAAATCTTTTCTATAGCCAGTACAATATTACGCAAATGTTTCGATATGCATACAGCCCCTACATATTACGCATAAAAAAACGTTTTTTTTGTGGTGTTTTTCCCAAAATTTTTAGAATAAAAAAAAGTTTTTTTTTTTTTTAAAGGGAAAAGTGAAGTTAAAGTTGTCACCTTTCTAAAAATGTAAAAAAAAAGTTGGAAGGGATCATTTTTTAAAAAAAGATATATTAAAAAAACAAACCTATCAAGTTTACACCCCAAATTGACACAGAATTAAAAAAAAGGTTTTGAGAGTAATTGGTAAAGGAAAGTACAAAACTAAATTTGAGATTGTTTAGTTTTTTAAAAAAAAAAACTACGGTAAACCCCCCGATTATCCGCCCGGGAATTTGGGTGGCGCGGGCCATCCCGGAATAAGCGGAATTCCCCGGATAAATCCCCCCAAAAGTAAAAAAAAATATAAATGAAATAATAGAAAAAATAAGTAAAAAAAAAATAGGGGATTACAAATTTTAATAAAGCTGCATCAAGTTTTTTTTTTGCTGGCTGTCCATAGTTTTTCTTTTTTTTTTTCAAAGAGGTCGAACTGTCCGATTGGGGGATGCAAAAAATTTTAAGAATTTATCCTTTTTTTCTTCGAAAATGTCTTCTTTACTGTTTCCTATGCCATACTACAAACCACATTGCCTTTTTTTTTGTGGATCCGTTTCCTATCTTTAAATTTAGGTGTAGTTGTCTTTGAATTGTCCAAGAAAAAACTTTTTTTTTTTTTCATTTTCCCCACTCCCTTTTCGCTACTATCCCCAAAAATCCCACGCAAAGCAGTTTTTAATTAAAAATCGCGGGCAGTTTTTTTTAAACAAGTGGGCACTTTTCGGCAAAACATCTCTGCAAAGTTGATGTGGCACCTGGCCCGAACACATTTTTGGCACCAAAACCCCGGTTTCCTATAGTCATTCTTATTTTTAATGCTTTCGTTTTTTTTTTCTTATAATGTAAATTCTTAGTTCTTTAAATGTATTTCGTCGTTTTTTTGAAATTCGTAGTTCTTGAAATGCATTTTCCCCTTTCCAAAAAGTTGGGAACAGGAAAATTTCATTTTTTACTGCGTTTTGTTAAATTATTATTTTTGCTGGGGGAAAAAAAAGTTTTGGGGAGGGGGGGTGGGCCCCCCCGGAAAAAAAAGGGGTTTTTTTTCTGTTATATGAAAAAATCAAATTTTTGGGAAAATTAATTTTCCCTTTTTCACTAATAGATTTTAAAATTTTTTTTTTAATCTAAAAACCCTACAAGTTTTTTAACCTTTTTGGTTTTTTTTTTTTTTTATTTAAAGAATGCTTTTGGGGACGAATTTTTTTAAACCCAAAAAAACCCCTTTTTTATAGTGGGAAAAAAGAATTTTTTTTTTCGTAAAATGTTCGGTTTTAAAAAAACTGATTTTTTTCAAAAACTATAAAGTTTTATTTTTAAAAAAATTAAAAAAAAAAAATCTAATTTCCCCCAAACCCTCCCCCAAATCCCTTTTTTTTTTTTTCCCTTTTCCCAAAAACAAACCCCGGGGCCCCTTTTTTTAAAATTTCAAAATAAAAAAAAAATCCCTTAAATTTCCCCCCAGGATTTAAAACCCAAAACAAATTTAATTTAAAAACCCGATCCCTAAAATTTTACGAAAAAATTTTTAATTTTTCCCCCCCCCGTAGCCCGCCCCCCCATCGGAAAAAACGCTTTTATTTAAAAATTTCCCCCGTAAAACGCTTTTAATTAAACCCCGGAAAAAACCCCGAAGGGAAAAAAAATCCCAAAAAACCCCCGCTTTGGGTTTCCCCCAGCTGGGGCAAAAAACCCCCCAGGGACGAAGGGGAAAAACTGGGGTTTGGGTTTAAAAACTAAAATTTCTGCCCCACCCCAGGGAAAAACAGCCTTTTGGAAAATCAATTTGGAAAAAAAATTGGGTTTTTTTTTTTTCCACAAAACCCCCTTTAGGAAAAATCCGAAAATTAGTTGGGGAAAAGGGGGGGGGTGGGGGATTTTGGAAATTTGCTTGCAAAAAAAAAATTTTTGGAAGGAAAGGGATGCCCATTTGGTTTCCCCCCGGGGGGAAAATCTAAATAAAGGTTTTTTTTTTGTAAAAAAAAAAAAATAAATTTTTAAAAAAAAAATTTTTATTAAAAAAAAATTAAAATTTCCCCCTTTTTGGAAATTTTAAAAAGGGGAAAATAAAAATTCCCCAATATTTTTAAAGAAATTTAAAAAAGATCCCTTTAAAAAAAAAACAAAACAAAGTTTTTTTTTTAATTTTTTTTTGGATAGAAAAAATTGGGGTTTTTTTTTTTAAAGGGGTTTTTTTAAAAATGATATTTTTTTTGGGAAATTTAAATTTCCCAAATTTAAAAAAAAATCAAAAAGTAAAAAAATATTTTTTTTTTTTTGATTAAAAAATTTTTTTTTTGGGAAAAAAGGGGCCCGGTTTTTTTTTTTTAAAGGAAAAAAAGATGGGGTGGGCTATGGGGAATTTCCCCCCCCTGGGCCCCATATTTTTTTTTTTTTAATATAATTTTCGACTTTTCTAATCTGAACCTCTGACATTAGACAAAAGAAAATTAATTAATTTTTTAAAAAGAAACCCCATTAAAATCTTTTAAAAAAAAACTAAAACACTTTTTTTTTTTTTATAAAATAATTTTTTTTGTGACGTTTATAATTAGAAGAAAACCCCTAACGAAAAACTTTACCCGCAAAAAACCTTCGGGCACGAGGGAAATACTGATTGGAAAACAAGTTTTTTTATGTTTTTTGACCAACACAGCTTTGGTATTAAACAAAAATATGCTTTTTTTTTCCTCAAAAAGAATTAGGGTATCCCCCAAAAAAAAATATAAGGTTTTTGTAATTTTTGTAAAAAAATATTTTTTTTAATTTCCCCATGGTCCCCTGCATTAAAACTGCCAAAGGTCATCAATCTATTTAGTTTCTTGGTTTTATCGTGGTGAAGTTGTCGTTTTTTAAATACAAGAAGTTCTTTTTAAAACTAAAATACCACTTTCCTGTTACTTTGATATTTTTCATTTTTTTTTTATAAATAACTGGCCCGAACGAAAAAAAAAATTAAAAGGTTGTTCCCCCCTTGATATCATGGCCCCTTTTTCCAAAAATTTTTTTTTGTTTTTTTTATTCTTCGGTAAAACGGTGATTGATGTGGTACAGAAAAAAGTCCCTTCACGATGCATATTCCTACTTCCTTAATTTTTTTAATTAGTTAAAATTAAAAAAGGCTAAAAAACCAAAATAAAGTAAAAAATGAACTTTTTAAAAACTTTTTTCAGAAAAAAAATTAGGATTTTTTTTTATAAAACCCTTTAAACATTTAATTTAGGTAAAAATACCGGTGAGAAAAACATTGATTTTTCGGAACTTCAAAAACTGATATA
>JAFNEN010006653.1:0-7500 GCA_019343175.1 Oedothorax gibbosus
GAAACAAATTTAAAAAAATATCAATTAGTTTAAAGATATTTTAAATTACGAAAACCTTTTTTTTCCCTTTCCCGGCGGAGATTGAAAATTTTGGAAATTGTTTCCCCTTTTTGGGATCCCATTTTGTAAGATAAAAAATGGGTTGGGGTTCCATTTTTTTTCTCTTTTTATTTTTAACGACCTCCGAAAATTTAATTTAAAGGCTTTGCTTTTAGGGGAGAGCGGGCAAAACCCGTCACCCATTTTTTTACCTAGGTTTTGAGTTGCCGACCCCGGCAAGTTTTTATAGTATATCCAGTTTCGCGAAAGTTTACAATTTTAGATTCTTTTTTAGCTAGGGCGTTGAGTATCAGTCCCCTCAGTAAAAAAACCTGTTTTTAACTGTAAACCTTAGTAATGTAAGATCATGAAAAACTATTTATCTTAAAGTCTCTTTGGTTTTTTAGCGATGTTTGGGTTAAATTTGATGAATTTAAGGTTTTTTAATTTTTTAAGCGAGGCCCAGATTGGGGCTAAATGGGCACCAAGAAGTGTAGGGTTTTTAGCCCAAAATGGTTTTTGTTTATGGCAACATACCTACATGGGTTGTAACTTATGAAAAAATAGGCCTCCCAAAAATTTTAAAAGTTTTTTTTAAATGCCCATTAGATATAACATAAAGGACCTTTTACCCTTGTCTTTTCTATTACATTTTAAATATTTAAGATTTTTTTCCCCATGGATTTACAGAATGGTTAAAAAATAACAAAGAAAAAAAAAATTTAAAAATTTTCGGGCCCTTCCCCTTTTGGGAAAAAATTAATTGCACTTAATTAAATTTGGGGTTTTTTTTGGGGGGGGGGGGGAACAACATTTTGGAAACTTTTTCCCTCCACATTTTATTTTTTTTTTTTAAAGAAAATTTTTTTAAGGCCCCTCGAATGAGGGCTCACCCAAATTTTGCCCGTTTTTTTGGTTTCCTAGCGAGCGTTGTCCACCGTTCACCTCCCGCTATAGTCCGTCGCCTGGAGTGGGCAGGATGTCCCCAAAAAACGGAAACCCCAAAATTCATTTTTTTTTTAATGAAAGGGGGATGGATCTTCATTTATTTTTTAAGGGAAAAACAAGATCATTCAAAATGAGATTTAATTTTTTAAATTTCAAAAAATCATTTAAATTTAAAAAAACGGAAAAAGGATATAAATCGGAAATTTTTGGCTAAAATGTTTTTTAATATAGTTTTTTTTTTAAATCGGTTTTTTTTATCTTCTAGAGATAAAAAAACCCCCTTTTGCGATATTTTTTAAATGCGCCAAATTTTAAATTTATTTAGCTAGTTAAGCTTTTTTTTTTTTAAATTTTTTTTCATTTAATTGGAACAAATTTTTTTTGGAGCTTAATAAATTTCTATAGTTTTAAAAATATTCTATTCCAAAAATTAAAAAAATTTTAAATGATAGTTTTATTGTATAGACAAATTTTAAATTTTGCAGCTGCAATACAAGTTTCAATGGAGGGAAAATTTTTTTATTAAATTTTAAATTTTTTCATGTATAACATCCCTTTCAAGTTTTTTAATTTTAAAAATAATCTTGTTTGATATACACAACACAATTTTAAAAAAGTTGGGCTTCAAAAGAAAATATTTTTCGTAACTTTTTGTCATTTGACTTTTTAAAGTCGCAAAACCCAAAAAATTTTGCTCTATGTTTGTTTTTTTTTACATTTCATCCTCTGGGAAATTTTCTTCCGATTAATTCATCTTTATAAAAGGAATAGCGGGGTGCCAAAGGGGCCAAAATTTCGACGCCCCCGCGGATCCATTCTTAAGTCCGAATCACCCGAAAGTTTGACCTTTTTTGTTTGACCGTCAACTGTTTTTCCCCAGGTTGGGCACTTTTTTGACCAAACCGGACCACCGTTTTTGTCGGCTTCCCAGCTTCTTTTATTTTAAAACCTTGGGGGGGTTTAATTTTACCCCCATTTTTTTCCCCCCTCCCCCCCGACCCTTTTTTTAAGGGTCCTTTTTCCCCTCCCCTTTTCCCCAAACAAACCCCCTTCCACTATCTTAGCAACCCTGATTTTAATATATAAGTTTGAAATTTTTTACAGGTTTTTTTTTAGGGGGGAAAAAAATTTTTTTTTTTTTTTAAAATTTCCCCCCTTTTTTTTTTTTTAAAAAAAAATTTTTTAAAAATTTTTTTTAAAAAAAAAAAAATTTTTTTTCCCTTTTTTTTTTTTAAAAAAACCCCCCCAAAATTTTTTTTTTCCCCCTTTTTTTTTAAAAAATTTTTTAAAAAAAAATTTTAAAAAATTTTTTAAAAAAAATTTAAAAAATTAAAAAATTTTTTTAAAAAAAAACCTTAAAAATATTTTTTTTTTAAAACCAAAATTTTTAAAAAAAATTTTTTTAAAAAATTTTTTTTTTTTAAATTTTCCCCAAAAATTTTTAAAAAAAAATTTTTTTTTTTTTTAAAAATTTTTTTTTTTTTTTTTTTAATTTTTTTTTGGGGTTTTTTTAAAATTTTTAAATTTTTTAAATGGGGAAAAAAGAATTTTAAAAAAAAAATTTTTTTTTTTTTTTTCCAAGGGGAAAAAAATTCTAAATTTTTTTAAATTTTTTAGGTTTTTTTAAAAAAATTTTTTTTTAAAAAACCCTTTTTAAAAAATTTTTTAAAAAACCCAAAAAAAATTTAAATTTTTTTTGAAAGGGGGGGGAAAAAAAAATTTTAAAAAACCTTTTGGGTTTTAAAAAAAAAATTTTTTTTTAAATTTTCCCCCGGAAAAAAATTAAAAAAAAAAAAAAAGGGGGTTTTTCAAAAAATTTTTTTTTAAAAAAAAAAAAAATTTTTTTAAAAAAAATTTAAATTTTTGGGGCCAAAAAATTTTTAAAAAAAAAAAGGGGGTTGGGTTTTTTAAAAAATTTTTTTTCCTTTCCCGGGGGGTTTTTTTTTTTTTTAAATTTTTTTTTTTTAAAAAAAATTAAAAATTAAAAAAAAAAAAAACCCCCCTTTAAAAACCCCCTTTTTTTCCCCGGGGTCCTTTGGGGTTTTCCAAAAAGGGAAAAAAAAATTTTTTGGGGGGGAAAAAAAAACCCCCCCCCAAAAATTTGGGCCCAAGGTTTTAAATTTTTCCAAATTTTTCCCCGGGGGGGGGAAAAAAAAAAATTTTTAAAAAAATTTTTTTAAAAATTTTCCTTTTGGGGAAAAAAATTAAATTTTTTAAAAATTTAATATTAAAAATTTTTTGGGGGGGGAATTTTTTTGTTTTTAAAAATTTTTTTTTTTTTTTTTTTTTTTAAAAAAAAATTTTTTGGGGGTTTTTTTTTTTTAAAGGGAAAATTTTTTTTTTTTTTTTAAAAAAAAAAAAAAAAAAAATTTTTTTTTTAAAAAAAAAAAAAAGGAAAAAAACCCCCAAAAATTTTTTTAAAATTTTTTTTTAAATTTTTTTCTTATTTAAAAAAAAAAAAAACCCCCAAAATTTTTAAAAACCCCAAAAGGGGGGGGGGAAATTTCCCCCGTTTTTCCCCCCTTTTAAAAAATTTTTTTTTTTTTTTTCCCCCCCTTTTTTGGGGAAAAAAAAAAAAAAAAATTTTTTTTTTTGGGTTTTTTTTTTTTTTTGGTTTTTTTTTAAAAAAAATTTTTAAAAAAATTTTTTTTTTGGGCCCTTTTTTAAAAAAAAATTTTTTTTTTTAAAAAAAAAAAAAATTTAATTTTTAAAAATTTTTTTAAAAAAAAAAACCGCCTTTTTTTTTTTTTAAAAAAAAATTTTTTAAAAAAAAAATTGGTTTTTAAAAAAAAAAATTTAAAAAAAAATTTCCTTTTAAAAAAAAAAGGGGGTGAAAAGGGGGGGGGTTTTTTTTTTTTTTTTTTTTGGGAAAAATTTTTTTTAAAAAAAAAAATTTTAAAATAATTTTTTAATTAAAGGGCAGTTTTTTTTTTAAAAAAACCCCAAAAAAAAAAAATAGGGTTTGGGTTAAAAATTTTTTTTTTTTTAAAATTTTTAAAAAAATTTTTTTTTTTTAAAGTTTTTTTTTTTTTTTTTTTTTTTTTTTTTTTTTTGAATTTTTTTTAAAAAAAAAAAAAAATTTTAAAAAAAAAAAAAAAAAAAAAATTTTTTTTTTTTTTTTTTTTTTTTCCCTTTAAGGTTTAAAAAAAATTTTTTTCCCCCCCCCGTTAAAAAAATTTTTAAAAAAATTTTAAAAAAAAATTTTTAAACCCCGGGGGGGGAAAAAAAATTTTTTTGGGGGGGGGAAATTTTTAAAAAAATTTCTTTCCCAAAAAACCCAAATTTTAAAAAAATTTTTTAAAAACCTTTTTTTTAATTTTTTAAAAAAAAATTTTTTTTTTTTTTTTTTTTTTTCCGGAAATTTTTTTTTTTTTTTTATTTTTTTTTATTTAAAAATTTTAAAATTTTTCCCCCTTTTTTAAAAAATTTTTTTGTTTTTTTTGGTTAAAATTTTAAAAAAAAAAAAATTTTAAAAAAAAAAAAAATTTTTTTTTAAAAAAATTTTTTTTTTTCCCCCTTTTTTTAAAAGGGGCTTTTAAAAAATTTTTAAAAAAAAAAAAGAAAAAAAATTTTTTAAAAAAAACCCCCCTTTTTCCCCAACCCTTTTTTTTTTTTAAAACCCAAAAATTTTTTTTTTTAAAAAAAAATTTTTTTTTTGGAAAAAAGGTTTTGGGGGAAAAAAAAAACCCCCCCTTTTTTTAAAAAGGGGGGGCCCCCCCCTTTTTTTCCCCCCTTTTTTTTCCCCTTTTTTTTAATTTTAAAAAAAAAACCCCCAAAAAAAAATTTTTTTAAAAAAGGGGGAAAAAATTTTTTTTTTTTTTATTTTTTTTTAAAAAGGTTTTTTTTGGTTTTTAAAAAATTTTTTTCCCTTTTTTTAAAAAAAATTTTAAAAAAAAATTTTTTAAAAAAATTTTTTCCAAAAAAAATTTTTGGTTAAGAAAATTTTAAAAAAATTTTAAAAAAAAAAAATTTAAAAAATTTTTTTAAAAAAAAAAAAAAAATTTTTAAAATTTTAAAAAAAGGGAAAAAAAATTTTTAATTTAAATTTTTTTTTTAAAAAAAAAAAAAAAAAATTTTTTTTTTTTCCCCCCCCAAAAATTTTTTTTTTAAAAAAAAAAGGGGTTTTTTTTTAAAAAAATTTTTTTTTTTTTGGCCCTTTTTTTTTTTTAAAAAAAAGGGGTTTTTTTTTTTTTTTCCCCCCCGGGGGGGGGGGGGTTTTTTTTTTTTTTTTTCCCCCAAAAAATTTTTTTTTTTGGAAAAAAAAAATTTTTGTTTTCCAAATTTCCTTTTTTTTTTTAAAATTTTTTTTTTAAAAAAAGGGAATGGAAAAATTTTTTTAAAAAATTTTTATTTTTTTTAAATTTGAAAAAATTTTTAAATTTTTTAAAAAATTTTTTTTCCCCCTTTTTTTTGGTTTTTTTTTCCCCCCTTTTTTAAAATTTTTAAAAAAAAAAAAAATTTTTTTTTTTTTTTTAAAAAAAACCCCCCCCAAAAAAAAAAAAAAAAAACCAAAAAAAAAATTTTTTAAAAAAAAAAAATTTTTTTTTTTTTTTTTTTTTTAAAAAAAAATTTTTTTAAAAAAAAAGGGGAAAAAAAAAAAAAACCCTTTTTTCCGGGAAAAAAGGGGTTTAAAAAAATTGGGAAAAAAAAATTTTTTTTCCCTTTTTTAAATTTTTTTTGGGGAAAAATTTTTTTTTCCCCCCCTTTTAAAAAATTTTTTGGGGGAAAAAATTTTTTTAAAAAAAAACCCCCTTTTTTTTTTTTTTTTTCCCCGGGGGTTTAATTTTTTTCCCAAAATTTTGGGGTTTTTTTTTTTCTTCCTTTTTCAAACCCCCGGGGGCCGGGGGGGGCCCCCCCCCCCCAAAATTTTTTTTTCAAAAATTTTTTAAAAAAAAAAAAATTTTTTCCCCTTAAAACCCAAAAGGTTAAAAATAACCAAAAAAAAAAATTTTTTTGGGGGGTTTTTTTTTTCCTTTTTTTGGGGGTTTTTTAAAAAAAAAAAAATTTTTTAAAAAAAAAATTTGGGGTTTTTTTTTAAAAAAAACCAAAAATTTAAAATTTTTTCCCAAAAAAAATTTTTTAAAGGGTTTTTAAAAACCCCCCCCAAGCCCCTTTTCCCCCCGGGGGTTTAAAAAACCCCTTTTTTTTTTTGGGGGGGGGGGGGGGGGAAAAAAAAATTTTTTTAAAAAAAATTTTTTAAAAAAATTTTTTGGGGTTTTTTTTTTTTTTTTTGGGGGGGGGGGGGGGGGGTTGGGAAAAAACTTTTTTGGTTTTTAAAAAAAATTTTTTCCCCCCCGGGGGGTTTTTTTTTTTTTAAAAAACCCCCCCAAAAAATTTTTTTTTGGGAAAAAAATTTTTTTAAAAAGGGGAAAAAAATTTTTTCAAAAATTTTTTTTAAAAAATTTTTTTTTAAAATTAAAAAGGGGGGCCCCCAAAAAAAATTTTTTTTTTAAAATTTTTTTTGGGGGGAAAAAAAAACTTTTTTAAAAAAAAATTTTTAATTTTAAAAATTTTTAAAAAAATTTAAATTTAAAAAAAACCCCCAAAAAAAAATTTTTTTAAAAAATTTTTTTTTTAAATTTAAATCTTTTATTATAAAAAATTTTTTTTTCCAAAAAATTAAAAAGTTGGGGGAAAAAAAAAAAAAATTTAATTTTTTTTTTTTTTTTTTTTAAAAGGGAAAAAAACCAAAAAAAAATTTTTTTTTTTGGGGGGGGGGGGGAAAAAGGGGGTTTTTTTTAAAATTTTTTTTTAAAAATTAAAGGTTTTTGGAAAAAATTTTTTAAAAAAAAATTTTTGGGGAATTTTAAAAAAATTAAATTTTAAAAATTTTTTAAAAAAATTTTAAAAAAAAAAAAAAAAAAAGGGGGGGGGGGAAAAAAAAAAGGGGGTTTTCCCCCAAAAGGGCCCCCCCCCTTTTTAAAAGGCCGGCCCCCCTTTTTTAAAAAAAAAAAAAAAAAAAAAAAATTTTTAAGGTTTTTAAAAAAAAATTTTTTAAAAAAAAAAATTTTTTAAAAAAAAAAAAAAAAAAAAATTTTAAAACCCTTTTTTAAAATTTTTTAAAAAAAAATTTTTTTTTTTTCCAAAAAAAAAAAAAAAATTTTTTTAAAATTTTTTTTTTTTGAAAAATTAATTTTTTTAAAAAAAAAAAAAAATTTTTAATTTTTTTTTAAAAAATTTTTTTTAAAAAATTTAAAAAAAACCCCCGGGGTTTTTTTCCCCCCCCCGTTGAAGGGAAAAAATTTTTTTTTTTGGGCCCCCCCTTTTTTTTTTAAAATTTTTTAAAAAAAAAAAAAGGGGCCCCCCTTTTAAAAATTTTTTTTCCCCCGGGGGGGGGTTTTTTAAAACCCTTAAAATTTAAAAAAAATAATTTAAAAAAATTTTGGAATTTTTTTTTTTTTTTAATTTTTAAAAAAACCAAAAAAATTTTTTTTTTGGGTTTTTTTTAAAAAAAATTTTTTTTTTTTTTTTGGGTTTTTTTTTTTTTGGGGGTTTTTTTTTAAAAAACCCCCA
>JAFNEN010006653.1:10000-11700 GCA_019343175.1 Oedothorax gibbosus
AAAAAAAGGTTTTTTTTAAATTTTTTGGGGGTTTTTTTCCCCAAAAAAATTTTTTTTTTTTTTTTTTTGGGGAAAAAAAAAAAAAATTTTTAAAAATTTTTTTTTTTTTTCCCTTTTCAAATTTTTTTTTTTAAAAAAAACCCCAAATTTTGGGTTTTTTTTTTTTTTAAAAAAAATTTTTTTTTTTTAAATTTTCCTTTTTTTTTTTTAAGGGTTTTTTTTTCCAAAAACCCCTTTTTGGGGTTTTGGTGGCCCGGGGTTTTTAAATTGGCCCGGGGTTTTTTTTTTTTTGGGAAAAAAAAAATTTTAAAAAAAGGGGTTTTTTTTTTTTAAAATTTTTAATTTTTTAAAAAAAAAATTTTTAAAAAAAAAAGGGTGGGGAAAAAAAAAAAAAAAAAAAACCAAAAAAAATTTAAAATTTTAAAAAAAAATTTTTTTAAAAAAAAAAAAAAAAATTTCAGGAAATTTTAAAAAAAGGTTTTTTTTAATTTTTTAAAAAAAAAAAATTTTTTTTTTAATTTTTCCCTTTTAAATTAAAGGGGTTTTTTTTTTTTTTGGGGTTTTTTTTTTATTTTTAAAAAATTTTTTTTTTTAAAATTTTTTTTTTAATTTTTTTTTAAAAACCTTTTTTTTTTTTTTAAAGGGGCCTTTAATTTTTTTTTTTAAAAAAATTTTTGGTTTTGGGGGGGGGGGTTTTAAAAATTTTTTTTTTTAAAAAAAAAAACCCCCTTTTTAAAATTTTTTTAAAAGGGGGGAAAAAATTTTTTAAAAAAAATTTGGTTTTTCCAAAAAAAAAAAAAAAAAAATTTTTTTTTTTTTGGGGGGGGAAAAAACCCCCTTTTTAAAAAAAGGAAAAAAGAATTTTTTAAAAAAAAAAAAACCCCCCCTTTTTTTTTCCCTTTTTTTTAAAAATTTTAAAAAATTTTTTAAAAAAAAAAATTAAAAAAGGGGGCAAAAGAAAAGGGGAAAAAAAAAAAAAACCCCCCCCTTTTTTTTGGGGGTTTTTAAAAAGGGGGCCTTTTTTAAAAAAAAAAAATTTTTTTTAAAAAAGGAAAAAAAATTTTTTTTTTTTTTTTGGGAAAAAAAAATTTTTTGGGGTTTGGGGGTTTTTTTTGGGAAAAACTTAAAATTTTGGGGAAAAATTTTTTTAAAAAAATTTTTTTTTTTTTCCCCCTTTTAAAAATTTTAAAAATTTTTTTTGGAAAAAAGGGTTTTTGGGAAAAAAACCCCTTTTAAAAAAAAAAACCCCCCCGGGGAAAATTTTTTTTTTTTTTAAAAAATTTTTTTAAAAAAAGGAAAAAAAATTTGGAAAAAAAAAAAAAAATTTTTTTTTTTTTTTTCCGGGTTTAAAAAAAAAAAAGGGAAAATTGGTTTTTTTTAATTTTAAATTTTTTAAAATTTTTTTGCAATTTAAAGGGGAAGGGGTTTTGGTTTTAAAAAAAATTTTTTTTTAAAAAAAGGGGGGGAAAATTTTTTTTTGGGTTTTTTTCCCCCCAAAAAATTTTTTTTTTTTTTTTTAAAAAAAAAAAAAGGGGGTTTTAACCCCCCCCCCCGCCCCGGGCCCCCCTTTTTTTTTTCCTTTTTTTCCGGAAACGGTTTTTTTTCCAAAAATTTTTTTAAAAAATTTTTTTTTTTAAAATTAAAAATTTTTTAAAAATTCCCCCCAAAAATTTGGTTTTTTTTTTAAAAACCTTTTTTTT
>JAFNEN010006654.1:0-19469 GCA_019343175.1 Oedothorax gibbosus
TTTTAAAAGTCGACTACATTCGTTTTAAGAGGGACTGTCAGTCCCATAGAGGTAAATGCTTTAGCTTTAAAATCACAACTTTTGCAAAAACCAGCTTTGCCATGTTTTCCCATTTCAGCAGGTATGGGAATCATCATAACACGAATTAAAAAAAAAATGACAAGAAAATAACATACGGTTATTTAATTATTAATTGATAAAGTTTTGAATAGTGTCGCCATCTTCTGGACATTTGAGGCATTTTAAAACATCAAAAATGTATAATTAAACAACTATAGATAACATTTTCCTTTAAAAATTTGTTGCATTTCGATGTTATGTTGATTCCATACGTGGGGAAATAAGGCTAACATGGCAAAGCAATACTTCTCTGTGGAAGTTGTGTTTCCAACACTAATGCATTAGTTCTATGGGACCGACAGTCCTTCTCAAAAAATTTTAAAAAAAGTTATTCAGAATAACATGCGACCAGTGTTTCGGGATACAGAATTGTACCTCAGCCAGACGCAGCTCTTTCACTCAAGAATAAAAAAAAAAGTTATCAGATTATTTTCCCCATACCCTATAAATTTTTCTTTTACTAAATAAAGTTGATAGAGAAATCTTTCGCAAACCGCAACGTACTCTAAAACAGATGTCGGGACCAAACAGCATACCGCCTTGTTCTAAGTAGTTTTATCCGATTTTGGAAATCGTTCGAGATTTCGATCCGTGGCTGGTATCGTTAAATCTTTCTTCTGTGCTTCGAACCGAAAAAATAAGCCTCACAGGCGGAAAATACGTTTTGTTTTTATTTATTACCTTAAGTGACTCTAGACAGGCTAAATTTTGGATTGTTACAGGTCTAAAACTGAATGAAATTTTATACATAAATAGTAGAATCAGTAATTGGAAAATTACTGTGACTATAATTTTTTGTGGGAGCAAGCTGGCGTTTGAAGGGTTAAAGTAGTTGATTCAAAATCTCGATCACTTTTGTCAATTTCTCGATAAAATTTGTATAAATTTCTATTAGATTTTTACAAATTTTATAACATTATTCAACATTGCTATAAATTCTTAGGATAAATAAATTCATTGCGAGTCGAACTAAAATTAACGAAGATTAGATGCTTTTATTTTCAGTTTGTTAGATTTTCTTTTTGATTTGTATGGATTAAGGTCACGCTAGAGCTATATATGTGTCATGGTTACATGCTTCAAATTTTTTTACCGTGTTCGTTCTGTGGAGTCAGTCTACGTGATGGTATAACCGTTTTAGGTAACACGTTTGCATTAATGTATAGCAGCACTCTACATAGATATATTTTCGCATATTTTTACTACAAAATTTGTTTATAAGGTATAATGTAGGCCTTTTATTCTCTCCAAAGACCTTTATGTATGAAAGCCAAATAATTCTACCTTACCTTCCTTTCAATTCTTTTGTATCGTAAACTTAAAACCAGGGAACCGAGTAAATCATTTTGAAAAGATGATAAAAGTTTTTATTTCTGTTTGATGTCGATTTTTGTTGATCCGGCATGGTCATTGAACTAACTTTAAGTTTTTGACAACTTTGAGAACTTGAAACAGGGACTTTTACTCTGTTTTAAAAAGATCCAGAGCGTGTGCTCGCGAGTCAATAGATTTCGAATGCCCATTTTTGGGCAATGACAAACTTATTCTAGAGTAGGTAAGAAAAACTCCTTCAACTTTGATAAAAATTGTATGGAATTTCATGTGCATTAACTAGCATAATCAAAATTGTTTAATTTTTGACCCAATTGAGCACCTCTTGAAAACTTACAAATGAAAATTTCTCGCCTTATATAGAAAAATCGCGCTTCTGCTACATTAACTCGAAAACTACTAACCGTGCTAGATATTTACCTCAGGTAGGTTTTTATTTCTGGAGTAATCTGTTCGGTGACATTATCGGGTGCTATTCAAATAAATTTTTCACAAACTAAACTTTAATAAAATTGAATTTTCTTCTCACAATTCTTTTCGACACGAAAAAACACAAAAAATCTATATTCTACACTCTTAAAACAAAAGAGTGAAATCCATTCCTATAGGGGAAGTGCATTTTCGGCACCGGAAAGGAGTGGAATTTAACTCAGACGGAGTTAAAAAACCGCTCTTTTTAAGATGTAGGACGTATATTGTTTTCTTTTATTTTTTTTAACCCCCTCCGCAAAAAGAGGAAACCACCCTATAGGGGAAGTGCTTTTGGGCACAAAAGGAGTGAAAATTAACTCGCTGGGTTAAAAAAACCCGTCTTTTTTAAGAGGTAAATTAGTCGAATTCTGCTTTTAACGATTTTAAAAGCAAAAATCTTGGGGCGTAATTTTTTCCCGGTTTATTTTTTTAAAGGGAAAAAAAAAAGTTGTATTTTTCTACGTTTATCAGTAAGAGAGTTGTCATTTTTCTAATCGGTCAATGAAAAGTAAAAAATTTATATTCGTTTTAAATTTTTTTAGTTTTTCGTTTAGAGTTTTTTTTTTCATATTGTGTTTAAAAAATAAAAAAACTTTTTTACTCATTAATTTGAAATTTAAACCCATTTATGCCAATAGCTAAAATATAAAACCCTTTGGGTTTTTTTCTAAGTTTTTTTTTGTTAAATAATGAAAATCAAGACAAATGAAGATTTTAGTCTTAAATAATTTATGGAGAACAAATTAAGTACGCGAAAAACGAGGGGTTTAATGTTTTTAATCGGTAATAAATTTTTTTAAAGGAATTCTAAAGAGTCCAAAAGGGGTTAATTAAATTTTTTTTGATCATTTTTGGATCAACCTGAACAGATTTCAGTTGCTAAATCAATTTTAAACTCGACCTTTTTTGTTTTTTTTTACCCCACAAAAACAAATTTTCCGTAATTTGGCAACTAGCTTTGCCACTACTATTTTTGCCAGATATATAATATATTATATATATATATATATATTAATATATATATATATAATTTTAATATATATTTTTTAATATATATATAATATATATATTATATAATATATATATATATATAATATATATATATATATATATATATATATATAATATATTTTATTATCTTATTATATATTATATTAAAAATTTATATTAGCGAACTTTTTTTTGCATTTTATTTTGTGCAGGATTTTTCCCCACGAGATAATTATTCTTTTTTCTCGCAACGACTCAACTAAGTCTCGCGCAGTCTTTTTTTTAAAAAAATCAGTTTGCTTTTTTCCCTTTTCGAAAAGTTAGTTTTTTTTGGGCTTTGTGAATTAGAATAAAAGTTAAGTTCATCTGTTTTTTTTCTTCATTTTGAAAACGAATAAAGAAACATTGCTATAAATTGGCCTCCAACTGTGGCCCCGATCTACTATTTGAAATAGTTATTTGGTGAACTTGTAGAAAGAATTAGCAGCTTTTTTTCAACGTAGTGAAACGTGCAAGATGGCGATTTTTTCAAGGTTTTGGTTATGGAAGGTCCCCGGAAGAAAGATAAAAAAAACCCTTTTGCGCTGTTTTGCAAATTTGTAAAATCAGGAACTAAAGGAAAATTGAATTATCCAATTCAAATTTGGTTTGGGAAATTTGGGTCGAAATAACCCAAAGAGATGGGAATTCTTTTTATAAAATTCCTGTGTATCCCTACCTTTAGTCCTGAAGAATTTTATTTTTTTTTTATCCCTGTTAACTTTAAGGGGTTTTAGTGAATTTTTTACTAAAAAGTGTTCTATTGCACGGAAAAATATTTTTGAACTTTTAAAATAAAAGGTAGAAAAACCGCTTAGCATTTTGTTAACAAAGAAAAAGTATATATTAGTTGATTTAAATATTTGATACCTTAGAAGATTTACATTGATCCCATGTCATTCTTTGCTTAAGAAAAAAAAGTCTGATTTGAAAAGGGTTAGCTGTGATTTAAAAATATAGGTATGTTTAAATAACAAAGCAAAAATAAAAAAAAAACTTTCAAAAAGGTGAATTTTTAAAAAGAAAACTTGAATATGTGAAAACACTTTTTGAAGAACATGTAGAAAGAATTGCTAAAGAAAAAGAAGAAAAAACTTGAACAAAAACGATTGGAATTGCTAAAAAAAAAGAAGAAAAGTTTGAACAAAAAGTTTTGAAGTTTGAAAAAGAACGATTGAAGCTTGAAAAAAGAACGATTGAATCTTGAACAAGAACGTCATTCGAATAGAAAAATGAATTGCAATCTCATTTGGAAAACGAATTTTCACGGGTTTGCTTTGTAAACCGACACGGGTTTTCCCAAAAATTTGGTTCGAAAATTTAAATTTCCTGCTTCGATGCAAAAAGTGATGACACACCCGTTCCAAAACCTGTTCGAAAGACATTTAAACTTTTTTAAAGTACCGTCACAAAGGGGGTTTTGACTTGGTCGGTTTTTCCCAAAAGACATCGCAAACTTATTGCTAAAAAAGTGAAGAAAATGTTCAGGAATACGACTATGTGAAGCAAATTTCTTTTAAAGCGTTTTTAAGAGAGTGCCGAAGTTTCCCCCAGTTTTTTACGCAACATCGCAGAAGCCCTGACACTAGTGGCGTGATTTCTACTTGTTTTTGCAGAATTTTTTTGAGGGATGGTATCGGGCTTGGAAAAACAGAGTTTAAACCTCGGTGACTTGATGATCAGTGATAAAATTAAGCTCGCTTCCACCCGATGTCAAGACCTTTTCCCTGGACAATTGGTGGGAATTGGTAAATCCATTGAATTGCGAACAGTTGGACTCTTACGACAAAGTTAGAAGCGAAAGGGCAAAAGGCTACTTCTCAAGAGCCTAAAAGGAAAAAAAATTTCCGAAGTGTCGTAAAGGTAACAGTTTAACCGAAATTTAAACCTGGTCCCGAAAATAAAAACTTTTCCCTCTAACCCTAGAAATGAAACGGGAAATGTGGAAAGGCCCAACTGTCGGTTTTATGGCTTTGGTAGAATAGGCGTGTTTAAAAACAAATGTCCCATGCCCCGGGAAGAGATGAGAATTTCTGTCAACTTCTTGACTATGACACCTACTAAAAAACAAATACCTCTGGCTTTGTTTGACACCAACATATCGGAGAAAATGCTCGAGTCTGTGCAGACACTGGCGCTTCCAGAGGTCGCTGGAGAGATTTTATTTTCCGTTGTTGCACCAAAGGTGTAAAATTTCCCAACCCACAAAATTGCAATGACTTGGCAAATGGATGAAAATCCACCGAAAAAGCGTACACCGCCACAGTGAACATTGGGATTGAAGATAAACCCGTCCATTGGGAAATTTTGGCTCGCCAAGTGCAAAAGGAATCGAATTATTTGGGACGGATTTTGGGAAAAGACGGGTATCGTACTAACTGAAACAAAAATTGGGCACTTTGTGAGAACCCAAAGCGGAAGATTCACTTCAGGAAGATTTTCCCGGGTTTAGCCTTTGGGCCCATAGAAGCGGTTCCAGAAAAAAAGTCTTCAACAGGATGTCCTGAAACCGGGCGTAATGCCGAAAAACTTAGCAACATCCCAGATTTTAAAAGGTTGAGCCACCAATCAAAAAATAACTTCGAGAAGAGGAAGGAGAAGGCTTGCCCCCCAAGCGCGAACCCATTGAACAAATTAAAAATGGGAAATTTCCGGTACCTTTTAAATTTAGGGAGGCCCTACACCCAAAATGGGCATCGTATTGAACCGGAAATGCCCCCCGGTGGCCCTACACCGTATCGCTGTCACCAGCGGCAGGGGGTGCCCCAAGAAGGAATTGGACTCTCACTTGCCTCTGGAATTATAGAAGTGTGACTCACCTTATGCGGGACCCGTTGTGCTATTCCTAAGCCCATGGAGAAATTCGATTATGCTTTGACTACAGAAAATTAAATGCGTCACTAAATCTGATCCTTTTCCTTACCGAGGATGGATGACCTGCTGCAGAAAGCCTCAAGACTAACTTTTGTCCACAATTTATCAAAAACGGTTACCCCGGGGCAAAATGTACCCACCGGAAAAAGGATAAAACGCTTTTGTTTGTGTCTTTGGGGTTATCGCTTCACACGAATGCCTTTCGGATTGAAAACCGCTCCAGGAACTTTCCAAAATTTATAGACATTTTTAGAAATGGGCTAAAGGGCAATACACTACTTTTTAGATGACATAAATTTTCATTCCCCCCAACTTTTGAACAAAAATCTCGACGATTTTCGCCAAGTATTAAAAAATCTTCAACAATTCAAGTTACAAAAAATGTTTAAAATGTCCCTTTCTTTGTCGAAGGTCAAATACCTTGGACATTTCATCCAAGTTCCGAAATTTAAGTTTATCCTGCCAAAGGGGTCAGCCATTATGGTATTCCTCCTCCCAAAAATGTAAAGAGGTTCAAAAACATTTCAAGACATGCAGGGTACGACTAATGCTAACTTTGGAGGAATCCAAAACCCCTGAGCAATCTTACAAGAAAACGAATGCCCGGACTTGGGGTTTGGAAGAGCAGAAAAACCTTTGATGCCTTTAAAAAAGCCCCAATTTCACCACCGTCCTCAAAAAAAATAGACGAGAGCCAACCCCTTTTTCTGAGAACGATCATCGCCTAGTTTGGGAGCTGCCTTAGTCAAGGGCAAGGTTCGGAAGAAACCCCATAGAGTATGCCATGCCCTTTTTAAACAGTGAGAGAAATTACTCAACCCAAAATGAAAAAGAAGCGCTGCCCTCTTCTGGGCAACAGAGAAGTTTGGGATATATGAAGGAGCTGAAATCGGGTCTTTTGGATCATCAACCGCGAAGTGGTTTGAGTTTGGGAAAAAACCTACAGGGCCCTAGCCGAGGGTCTACAAAAAACAAAATTAACTTAAAGCTTGAATCTGCCGGGAAAAACAAATGTATTGCGATATGCTCTCCCGCCCATCAACGGTGAATTAGGTGCGAGTCCTGTGCTGTTTTGGGGGACCTCCCCCCCAGGTGGCTGTGCATTAGGGAAGAACAAAAAAGATCAAATTTGAAGACAAAATAGAGATTTTGAACAAAGTTTTCCCAAAACGAGAATTTCCTTAATTTGGGCGAAACGCGGTTTCCTCAGACCCAAGGAGTACTCTACAAATCACCAGATTCTGACTCTGAAGAGGGCGTGGTGTACCCAAACAAGAATGGGGGCAACATTTAAAAGAACATCATGATGCCCCCCAAATGCTGGTCCTATGGTGAGGAGGGGACTTTCAAAGAATCTCCAAAAAAATATCTGGACAGGAATGGATCCTTTACCCAACTACGTCAAGAAAAGCCCTGATTGCAGTAGATATAAAACCGAAAAAACAAAAACCGGCTGGACTTTTAAGAACACCAGTGTATTCCCCCGTTTTGAACTTTGGCAATTGATCTTTTTGGCCCACTACCAAAAACCCGAGGGGAAAAAAAAAGGTATTCATCGGGGGGATACACAAAGAAATGGGGAGAACTCTTGAAATTTCAAAAGGGGCCCCAAACCCGAAGTGTTATAACCTTGCTAGAAGAGGTAATTTTTTAAAATAGGATACCGAGACGTCTCATTTCTGCAATGGCTCTCATTTTGTCAGGCAGTGATGCGCAAATCTGTAATCTATAGACATTGCCCCAAATTTTACTCAGTTTTTTGCCCCCAAATAACCCAGTTGAGAGGAAAAAAAAGAGATCAAAACCTCGAATTGCAATCTTTGTTTGGGAAAAGGCCTTCATACAGTCTTCCGAAAAGGCCAATGATTCGATTTTTCCCGAATACGCCCATTTCTCCTCAACTGGATAACTGCTGCTTCCTACAATTTGGAAAAGAACTGCCACACCCCAAAGACGGAAACATGATTCGCAGTGTAATTCAAACGGGCAATTCGTAGCGGAAATCACACCTACTTTTGGGAAGTTTGCAAATTTGAGTCGGGAGATAAGGACCAGTGGGAAAAAAAAACAAGATCAGGGAAAGGGGATGCAGACAAAAAGCGCAAAATGCAGTCGTACCACCTGGCGATAAAATAAATTATGTACCACTCACCCTATAAGCAGCAAAACTAACAAGAAATCTGCCAAGTTTATGCCACGAGGACGGACCTATATAGTGAAAAATCACGTCGCTAACCAGCATGAAGGGGAAATCCAAAAAATCCGGACGTGCCTTTGGGGGTGTACCACCTTTCCCCTTACGCCCTTTTCCTTGGTCTCCCGCAAGGGAGCCCTGTAAACCCCTTTCGCAAGGAGGTCGTCCAAGAAGAACGAACAAGACACTCTTGCTGGATTTTGCTACTCTATTTGCTGCGTTACAAAGAGGATTATTTCACAGAGAAATTTTTACTTTTTCTGCAACGACTCAACTAACGTCTCGGCAGTTCTATTTTTTAAAAAAAACAGTTTTTCTTTTTTTCCCTTTTGAAAAGTTTTTTTTTTTTTGGCTTTGGAATTAGGAATAAAAGTTTAAATTCTCTTATTCTCTCATTTTTGTTCACTGAATTCAAGAAAAACCACGTAGCAATAGCTTTACAATTTTATGGAAACCCTTTTATGAGTTTCTTTTATATTGTATTTTCCGGGACGTTAAAACCTTTTTACCAGCCATTTATTGCATTATTTTTTTGTACCATGGACTATACATTTGTGATTCCCAAAAAATTTCATGGTAGAGGGGTTAAGAATTTTTTTTAGTTTGCACACTAAAAAAATAAAAAAAAAAATATAGACAGCTCAAAAGACCGAGGGGTAGACTGGCAGTTGCAGAATAATTATAAAGAATTTTTATACCCCCAACAATTAAAAAAAACACAAAAGAATCATATAAACAAATTAATATTTTAATAAGTTTGAATAATTTGTCTTTTATTTTAAATGTTATTAAAACCCAAAAAAGAAATCGGCTCAAAAATTTTTTTGAAAACATTTTATTTTCATTTTTTGTAGTTAAAAATAAATGGTGAAATTTTTAAAAGGGGATCTTAAAAAAAATTTTTAATTTGTACCAAAAAACTTTAATTTTATTTTTATTAACAAATTTAATTTTTTTTTTTTCACTAGTTGTTCTATAGTATTTTAAATTCTTTAGCCTT
The DNA here is from genome assembly GCA_019343175.1 of Oedothorax gibbosus. NCBI lineage: Eukaryota > Metazoa > Arthropoda > Arachnida > Araneae > Linyphiidae > Oedothorax > Oedothorax gibbosus. The sequence goes on from JAFNEN010006654.1 coordinate 9,021, forward strand.
TTATAAAAATTAATTGGGGAAAGTTGTTTTTTTTGGGAATAAATTTTGATGAAAAAAGGGCTTGGGAAAACTTTCTTAGACCCTTGGGTTTTTTAATTATTTTTTTCCCTAACTTTTTAAAACGGGGAGTAAAATAAAAAAAAACCCGAATTCGATTACTTTTTAAATTTTATTTTAAATTAATTTTTTTAAAAAAAAATTTTACAAAATACGTCATCGTGAGACATGCAGTTTAAAATCACCCTGGGCAGCGATTTTATTGTAAAACCCTGTACATTTTTTATCACTGTAACTTTTCATTTTCCAAATTTTCCCAAAATTTAAAAATTTCTTGACAAGTCAAAAACGGATATCTGGTTTTCCCCCACAGGGGATATCCTTAGAGGGGGATATCCTCAAGCGCCCTCTGGATTCAAGATTTTTTGGGAAAGCCACAAAACTTTTTCATTCGAACGCGAGTTTTTCCTTTGGTGATTTTTTCTTCAGTACGCGTAATTTTTCGAATGTTTCAAAAACGGGATATTAAATTTTTAAAGTTTTTTTTTTAAATTTTTAAAAATAATAAATTAAGGGGAATTTGTTTTTAGTTATCTTTAACTTTTTTTCTACGATTTTAGAAATTTTAAAAATTTTTGAATTAGAATTTTATAAAAAAATTTTAACCCATTTTGTTAAATGTTTTATGACCTATGTTTTCTTGGGGGGGGGCAAGTTCGCCGAGCTTGCGACCTCAGGTCTTTAAAGCTTACTTTTTCTATGTAAAAAATTTTTTGTCAAAAAAAAATCTGTCATAGTACTATTTATTAAATTAAAAAAAAGGTTTATTTGTTTCGCAAATATCTAAATTTTATCAATCAAATTTTTAGACAATTACCCACTGATTGATTATACAAAACTAATCCTATACGATTCAACATTTTTAAACCCCATTTTCTTTTAAACCCAAAAACCCTTCAAGGGGACTCCACATTTTTTACCAACAAATTTTTAAAAATTCTAAAAAATAACCTAAAATTCTTCATTTTGCAATTTTCCATCATGGGCTCCCAACAACCACAGGTGCCCCCGGTGGTAATCCAGAAAATAGAGATTGTCAACAGAAAAACCAGTTCAAACTGGGACAAAGGGTAGACAAAATGAATTTTGAAGTGGGACCCCCCGTCATTTAATTTAACAAAAGGAACTCACCCTGGAGACGGGGAAAAACATTTGGTAGACAATATACCCAAAACGTTGGAGTCATCATTTCATGAAGTAAGTAGCAAATTTTACGATATTTCTTTGCATTGAAAATAAAAACCCATAATTAACCCTTTCATGGTCACAAAAAACGTAAAAATATTTTTTAATCACTAAAGAATTTTATTAAAAAAAATATAAAATAAAAAAACTTTCAAGTAGCATCAGTTATTTTTTAAAAAAAACTAAATAGCATCTGAAAAATTTTTTAAAAAAATCATTTTATTAAACCCTTTTTTTTTTTTTACCTTATTGAACGAAAAAATCTTTTAAAGAAAAAAAAATTTTCTGTTTTTTTTTCCCGACGGAAAATATTTGCCTTTAAAATTTAAACCCGAAATTGTCGGTAAAATTACAACTCTTTTTAAAAAAAACTAAAATTTTTCCCTGAAAAACTGATTATGAATCGGGGGTTCAAATAAAAAAATCACAAATGGGGAAAAACCCCGGATTAAAAACTGGTACTTTTTAAGACCCCCGTTTTCAAAAACCACAACCCCTAGAATTTCCCACTTTATTTTCTTTGTCTTTTGACCGACAATCACCACTCTTTTAAGATTGAACCTGTTGAAAATTACTTTTTCTTTTTTAACCGCGAAAAAAAAAAAACATAAAATTTCCCCCGTATGCCTCCGCTATAATGTAGAAAGGTGCTTTGTAACTTTTAAACCCGGGGCCCGAAACCCACGGTCGAACATCGGTCGGGAAGGTCATTTTTAAATTTTCCCAAATTAAATTTTAACATGAAAAATTTTAGACAATGGAAGCTTTGAATTACGAATGAGTTTTTGCTTTTTTCTACCCTTTTTGAAATTTTTTTTCTTTTTAAAGAAGGTTTTTGAAATTGGAAGTCTTCTCTGTCTAAAACCAATTTTAAAGCCGAATTAAAAGATTAGGGGAATTTCACGCATGCGCAAAGGCAGCGGGCCATGTAACTTTTCTTTTTTTAAAAGATATTGCCAAACCCAAAAAAGAGATACAAAACTTTTACAAAACCCTTTTAAAAATTTTTAAAAATTAAATTTAAAATTTACCTTATGGAAACTTAAAATTTGGGTTTTAAAAAGTTTTTGATTTTTTTGAGTGGTAATTGAAATCGTAAAAATGTTACACACCCCTTTTAAATCAAATGTAACCTCCCCCGGAAAAAACGGAAAAATCGGGTTATGCTTTAATTTTTTTCTGTATGAAATTGTTGTGGGGAAAATTTCCCCTGTCAAAATATTCTTTAAAGGGGATCATAAAATTAAAAAAAAAAAAACCTTTTTAGTTTTTTTTAATTTTAGGGGAAGGTGGGAACCCAGCCCGGTTTAAAGGCTTTTCACCTTGCATAAAGAAAAGGGGGGGTATTGGGCCCAAATTTTTTATAAACCTCTGTTTTCCCAGAAAAAATATAAAAATTCTAAGTTTTTTTTTTTACGAGTTTCAAAACTGAACACTCGTTTATTTTAAAAATCATTGGGAAGATGTTGAAACATTACCATATTTTGTTGCTAGCATTTTTTAACAAGTTGAAAAATTGTCCTTTTGGGCCCATAGGGGGGGGTTTAATGGGACAGGTGCAGGGCTAAGGGGGAGGGGGTTTAAATTTTTGGGCCTTAATTAAAAATATTTCAATAAATAAAAAATTAATCAGAAAATGACATGAAAATAAAATTTTAAAGCAAACATCTTTTATAAAATGAAATTACATGATAAAATTTTTTTTTTTTAAAACAATTTTTTCCCTTTGAAAGAAAAAATATCAAATTTAAAAAACTCAAATTAAAGAGGGTTTCCCATAGTTTTTGTAAACCCTGGAAATGATTTTTGGGTGTAGTTTGTAGTAAAGTTAGTTTGGGGTTTGTATTTTAAAAAAATTTACCCCAAAAACTTTTTCCCTTTTTTAAAGGGTACGTGTTTTAAAAAGACCGTTTTATCTTAAATAGCTTACATGGATTTAATCACTTTCTATTTCAAAAATAAAACCCCAACGTAATAAAAAAATTTTTTTGATTTCTAGCAAATTTTCCAAACAACAAATCTTTTATTTTCCCCAAGCCCTGTTGGGGTTTAAATTAAGGGGTTTGCAGGGGGAAAAAAATTTTTTCATAAAAAAAGCTACTTGAATTTTAAAACTTATTATACGACAAAAACATTTTAAAAAAATTTTTAAATAAAGCTGTAAAAATTTTTTTGGCAACTTTTTTTGAAAAAGAATTAGATACTTATTAGATTCTTCAAGAAAAGCATCAAATCTATTTTTATTTGTGTCCCTTTTCCCCCACTGTTTCTTCCCATTAAAACCCCCACAGTGTTGTTTTTTATAAATGACCCCAACTCAGAAGCAGTGTTTTTTTAAACCACAGTATTTGACACATAATATCTTATTCTATGTTTGGTATCTACCTAAAACTTATTTTAAATTTCCTAGAAATTTTTTATTTAATATTTTAAAAGGGAAAAAAAATACATTTTTAAAACAAACTTTGGAGTCTCCAAAAAAAAAACAAATCTTCTCCCCACTTCAAAAAACATACGTTTAATGGCTATGTTTGGTTTTAAAAAATGTAAAGTCAAACCCTTTTACATGCTGTGGGTGTAGAAATATTTGAAAAAAAGTATATATTACCCCACTTTAGGCCCCTTTTTTCCCTTTTACCCCCCCTATAACCTACGGTTATCCCTTATTTAGGTATGGACATCCCCAAAATAACTGTTTGGACCTATAAAGGGCCCCGTACAGCCTTAAAAATGCCCGACGATTAATGCCCCGTGAAAAGGAATGCTCGTTAAATATGCTGAAAGGCCCCGGGACACTGCGTGCGATGTCGCGCCTTAAAAAGACCTTAAAAGCACCCGCTTTTCACCATTTTTTACGGAGAAAAATTTTACTTTTAAATTTCTACAGTGTATATATTTTAAAAATCATCTTTTCCCCAAATTTCTCTGCAAGACTTTTGGCAAAATTTGATTCTAAATAATTTTCATTACCAAAAACAATTTTTCTGAGTGGGATTGTAAAAAATTTTTTTGAAATTATAAAAAAAGGGGTGTTCACGGTTTTTCGTTTCCTTTTTTAAAAAAAAGGGGCATTATAAATTTAAAAACCCCATAAATTTTTGGGGGAATTCAGCAATTTCTATTTTGGTTTTTAAAAAAATAATCAAAAATAACTTAATTTTAAAAAATTTACCAAGGATATAACTTTTAGCATAATTGAAAAAATGAATCAGACCCTTACGTAATTTTTACAAGTTTAAAAAAAAAAAAAAAAAAATTTAAAATTTTTAGGGCCCTTTAACTAAAAAAAGGGAACACCCAAAAAATTTTTTTCAATATTTTTTAAATAAATCCCTTTCAAAAACGTAAAAAAATTTTTTTAAAAAGGGTTTAAGTTTAAAAATTTTAAAAATCATCTTTTTTAAAATTAAAAAAATACTAAAAATTTCCAAATTAAGAAAAACAAAATCGAATAAATATGGGGGTTTAAAAATTGCTTCTCGATCTAACCCCCAAATGCTATTAAAAATTAATTTCTTCTTTCATTTATTTTTAAATTTAAATTTAAAAATGTCTCTTAAAATACTTTTTCCAAATTAGTTTAAAAGGAAAGGAACTGTCACTTAAAAGAAATCTTTTTTGGCCTATCAAATTAACATTTTTGAGTTTTTGAAAAGTTTTTAAAAAACCAGCTTTCAAATTTAAAAAAGTATTTTTCGACGTGAAAAAATTTTTTTTCTTTGATTTTTTTGAAATAAAATAACGTAAAATTTTTCTATAAAATCGAAATTTTTTTTTTTTGCTTTGGGGCTCAAAAATAATTAAAGAACGAATTACAATAAGAGTTTTTTTCCATCAATGTTCCACTTTCCCTTTAATAATCGATATTTGTGCAGTTAAAAAAAGTGAATGGGCCACAAAAAGATATTTTTTTAAAAAAGTCTTTTATAAGTTTTTTGTAAGAAAAAAAAAACTTCCCATAGCTAAACGTAAAAGTAAATGCCCCTAAGAGAAATAAAATTGTCGTATATCCATAATTTTAGAAGAAACAAAAGCTTACCCCCAAATTTAAAGGCCCGAGAAGGGTCTCTAGTAACCATCTTTCTTTGGCCGGGGCCGGTTATGAAGTGTAGGCCCCTTCTGAAGAAGGGAAATAGGGAAAGAAAATTTTTGGAAAAATGAAAGGTTTTTAGGGAAAAGGGACATATATATTCCGGCTTGTTTTGGTTTTATCTGAGAAACCCCCTTATGAAAACCTTTGTCAAGTAAGAAAAGGCAAAAGAAAGAATTTTTTTCTGTCCCCAAGAAAGGAAAAATACACCCAGGACGAAGGCGGGATCGAACCCGCACCCGTTTTCCTGCGCAGACCCGCTAGCGTAATGGTCCAAACCACCTGGCCATCCGGGGCCCCCCCGTAAGGCTTCTTTTGGGCTTTAAGGGGAAATGAAACCCGAAATGAAACCCCGGGTTTCCCCCAAACCAAAATGCTCTGTGTTAATCCAACGGTTTAAAAAAAAAAACAAAAAAATTTTAAAAAAGTTTTTAAAAATGGATTTATAAAAGACTTGTAAGTTACTACATTTAAACATAGCAAAAAAAAAAAAACAACAAACCTTTTTAAAAATATTAATACAGTCGGAGAAAAAGTGGCTTAGAAAATATTTTTTTACAGAGGCACTTCGGTTTACAGAACCCCCGGTCATTTTGGGGCCCTTTGTTCTAAGTTTAGTTGGTAGTAATAAAAAGTTTAAAAAAAAAAAATTCTAAGATTGGATTTTTAAATAATAGTTAAGTACAGATAAATTGGTAAAAAAATCTGAGCACAAGATTGTGTACTCAATGTTAGTTAAATTTTTTTTTACAAATATTTAAAAGCTAATAAAATAAAATAACAATTTCTTTGGGTCTTATTTAACAAGGGCATTACATTAATGTGAGCTGTCAAAATTTTTTTATTATAAAACTTTCCCAAAAAATTTTTTACTAGGGCGTTTTAAAGGGTAAAAAGGGTTGGGGAAAATACCTGAAAGGCAGGTTTTTTAAATTTTTAGAATATCAAAAAATTTTTAAAGGGATACATACATGGTGTTGACATAAACTAAAAAATACTATTAAATGTGTAAAAATTTTCCGGCGTTTTCTTAACGCAATTTGGGGTTTCATTTTTAGTAAAAATTTATTACAAATAATTTTTGGGGAAAAAAGTTTTAAATTATTTTTGTTTTGTTTCTCCTATAACTACCCTTTTCCCAAAAAAATGTGGTAAATTGTACTTTTATCGACAATTCTCAAAAAAATTAAAGGAAAAGCAAAGGTTTAAACCCTTTCACGCCCCAAAGATTCCTTTGGCTCATCACTTCCGATTTTTTTTTTTCATAAGTTGATCTCCCCCAAATTATTTATCGTTGATTTGGGGAATCATGTAATTTTTAAGAATTAAAAAGTTTTTTTTAAAAATTTGATGAAAAAATGAAAAACCCTGGAAAAAAAATCCAAACCCCCAAAAAATTTTTTTAAATTTAAAATTTAAAAATAATTTCTTCACGCTCTCATTCTTGATTGGTAAAAAGGAAATTGTTTTTTTTTCCTTTTTTTTTCAAAAGAAAAATTTTAAAAAAATTATTTTTATAATTTTTCAAAAAATTTTGATTCCAAATTTCCTTCCCCCCTTTAAATTTCAGTTAAAAAATTAAGTATTTTTAAACCCGGGTTTTTTTTCCATTTTTATTCTGGATGTATAAGGAATAATTTAACAAAATTTTTGATTTTTTGAATTTAAAAAAAAAGAAGTTTTGGGAAATGAAAGGGTAAACAAAAATACACAAAGTGCTCCCATAATTTTTTTGGCAGTGTAGTAAATTTTTAAAAATAATACTTTTTTTTAAAAAATTTTTTTTTATTTTTAATTACAACATCAAAACTTTTTTTCGATGGGGATACCCCCTCTACAAAATTTATAATAGCCCACATTCAATAAAACCACTTTCATTCCCATGGGCCAAAAAGGGGTTTAAAACAGTTGTCTGAATAAATTACGTCCATTCTTAGAGTTAGGGAAATAAAAAAGTTTTATTTAATATGGATGGGATTAAGTATTTACGGGATCATTGCCTAGGTACGTTGGGGGGGGGGGGGGGTTTCTATATTACATGAAAGGAGATGGGAGCATGCCTTTTTTTAACTTATTTTTTATTATACTGCTATGTAAATAAATTCTGTTTCTTATTTTTTTCCAAATTTATCGTTCATGAGTATCAATTTTTTTTTCCTAATGTTTTTAATAAAATTTTTTTTGTTAGGTATTTTTAAAAAAAAAAGAATGTGAGGATTTTTTTAAAAAATTATTTTCTTTAAACCGTTTGTAAGTTATAACTTTCCTAAAACTCGAATAGTGTTTTTTTGTAAATAACCTACAAAAAAATTTAAAAAAATTGAAATTAGACATGGTTAAACATTTCCCCACATAGCTTTGCAGCTTTCTAGAAAACCCCCTTTTTGATGAAACCCCCAAACGCCAAATTTTTTTGCAGTTTATATCTCCAAAAAAAATTAATAAAAAAGGGAAATTTTCATTATACTTTATGCACATTTTAAATATTTAAAAAAAATAAAATTCAAAGGTTTGAAACTTTTCAACGTCTGAAAACTTAAAAGATATTATATCAAAAATTAATGGTATTTTTTAAAAACATATATTTTAACCCTTTTTAGTTCATCTAGGCAAAATATTCGACATCTTTTAAAAAAGGTTTCCCCCATTTTTTTTTGCCCCCTTTAAGTCAGGAAGTAAAAAATGTTTTTCCCTTTTTTTTTTTTTTATGCAGCCTAACCAAAAAATTTCTTTTCCCAGGAAATTCTTTTGAATTTTTCAAGTAGACAAAAGCAATTTCAGCCTATTGCAAACGGGGAAACCAGGGTTTCCCCCTTTTTAATGAAATTTTTTCGGAAAACCCAAATGGTACCCTTGTTGCAAGAATTGCCCATTATAAAATTAATTTCAAAAAGGTTAATGGTTTTGGGAAACCAAAAATTTATTACTTTTCAATATTTTTTCTCTATGAAATTATCACGATTTTACGAGCCTATTCAAACCCATACTTCATTATACCAAATGGGGTATAATATTTGTTTTGACGTATTTAGTCACATTTATTTCGTCAGGAAATTTTAATTTAAAAATTTATAAAAGGAATTAAAGCCGAAAATAGGGAATTAGTGTCACGACTCATTTGAGGAAAAAATTTTTTTTGCAAATTAAATTTTTTTGTGAACTTTCTGACAAAAGTAACGCAATAGAAAATCTGAATTTTGAATTTCACATTTTTATTTATTAATTTATCTTAAAACTTTATTGAAAAAAATAGTGCCGAAAAAAAATACTTTTTTAAGCGGGGGGCTTTTTTTTCACGAGACCGGGGGGGGCGATGAAATAATTTTACAAGAGCTTTAAAAAAAGGGATTATTTGGGCCCCGTGATTTCCTTTCAATATTTTTTTATAATAAAAGTTTCAAACAAGTATTTCTACCAAAGAGGGGTTTTTTATGACATCATTTATTTTCCAAAGGGCGATATTGAAAATGCAAAAATATCAAGAAAAGTTGTAAAATAATTTTTTATTTTGAAACAAAAGTATTTTTTGGGGGTAAAAATTTTTGTTCCTTACTTTTGTTTTATTTAAAATTTTCCTTTTAAAAATTCTCGTAGTATTGGGAGTTTCCCTGGAGATATTAGAAAAACAAAAGAATGAACCCAAAAAAAATAAGTGAGTTTTTGTGGACATATTTAGGTTTTCCCTGGAGAATTCATGACAAAATTTTTTTTTTTTTTAAACCCAAACAGATTTCTCTTATTTTTTTTTTTTCCCCCTTTTCCGAATAGTGGGGAAAGTACTACTTTCTGCACTGCCTGGACGTAAGCAAGTAAAGTGTCATTTAGCAAAAGTTTTTTGAATATGATATGTGAAATTTTTTGCCCCGTTGGTTTTAATATTTTTTTTTAAAAATTTGTATTTTTTGTATTAAAAAAAAAAATGTCCCAAAAGGTTCTAGCACTACTTTTGTGTTAAGACAGGAATTTCGATAAAACCCGATCGTGTCAAAAAAAGAAAAAAATCATTTTTTACAGCGTAGGTGGGTTCCCCGTGCTTATTAATCATTCTCTTTTTTTAACAAATACTCCTTTTTCGTAATTTTTTTCCAAAATCCCCCTCACACCCCCAACCAGACGTAAAACTCAGAAATTTTCTTTAAAATATTAAAAAATTTTTTTTTAAAAAGGGGTTTTATGGGTTTTCACCATTTAAAAACCGTAAAAAAAAACTCGAAATGATGGTGATAAAACCTTCCCTTTTAAACTTTTGGGGAAAACTGTATTTTGTAAATTTAATTCCATTTTAATAAAATATAATTCTTTTAAAAAGCCCATTGGTTTGTAATTTTTCCCCCTTAAGTAACAATAAAATACCTTTTAAAAAAATACTTAATAAAAGTAATTTTGGAAAAAAAAGGGGGACACTTGCGAATAAATTTCCCCGGGAAAAAGATTTAATAATCTTTTGGGGGTTTTTGGAAAAAAAAAAATCAAAATAGAAAACCCCTTTTTAAAACACAAAACTTAAAAAATTTTCCATTACCCGAAATTCTACATAACATTTTAAAAGTAATGGTTTTGAGTAAGTTTTTGGGAAGGAAAAAATACCATAATTCTTTTTTATTTCTGTATCGTTTTAAAATTCCCTCTTCAAAAATCCATTGGGAAAAAATATGAATATTAAATCCTATTTTTTTCTAAAATATTTAAAATAAAAAAAATTGTTTTAAAAAAAAAAATTGTTGATATTTACCCAAAACTCAAAAATTTTTAAATGAATAATATTTAAAACAAAGAAATGTTTTTCGATGAAAAAAAACGATTTAAATTCTTTGGGGCCAAAAAGATAGAGTTTTGTTGTGGAAAAAACCTTTAAACCAAATATTTATCCTTCAAAAAAAAATAAAACGGTTGGTTTGAACGGAATGAGACAACTTATTTTTCTTTAAGACTTTTTTTAAAGTTTTTATGCATTGACAAGGGGTGTGGAAAATTTTTTTGGGCGCAATGGAAATCCAAAAAAAAAATCCAAAAATAATAAAGGAAATGTACAAAACGAAGTAGAGTTTTTTGGGGAACGACTGAAACATCTGAAATAAAACTGGAGTAAGACCAGGCCCTGTGTTACGGGGGATTAT
>JAFNEN010006655.1:0-19217 GCA_019343175.1 Oedothorax gibbosus
GTGTAATTTAATATTATCTCTTTTTAAAATGTCTATTTCTTTATAATTTTTGTTATGTATTATTTTTAATTTGGTTTTTCTTTTAATTTCTATACTTTTTTGGAATTAGTAAGTGTTTTTGATGTCTGTTACAAAAAAATTCCCAATAGTCTTTTTAAATCCTATGGGGAAAGGGGCCCCCCGTCCCCCGAGATTACTTCTCCACAAAGGACGGATCGGGTTTTTTTGGGCACGTTTCCCCCAAATTTTAGGGGTGTTGGGTCTAAGAAAGCCCCCGGAGAAAATTATAGGGCTGCGACCGGCTTCTTCTGCCCTTTTGACGAGACATGTGATTTTGTTTTTGTGAACTGAACTACAAATAGTACTTTTTCGCGGATGAATGAGCAGGGGCAGTTGAGGGGAGGGGAGGAAAAGGGGGGAGGCCCTGTGTAATTACTTCTTTTAAAAATTCAAATGCTTCGAAATAAATTTTTTTCCCTTGCTGCACCCAATTTTTTTTTTAAACAAATAGCTGTTTTTTTTAAATCGTTTTTAAGCGCATATCTTCACTTTCATAATTCTTATCTAAATAAGCAAATTGGGTTTATAAAATTTGAAATAGGATACACAATTTTTAAAAGAAATTTGAAATAATTATTAAATTTTTATTAAAAAGACAGAAGCTCCCTTTAAAAAGAAAAAAAAAATAACTGTTAAAAAAACTACTATATTTAGTAGTTTCTTTACAGTTTTTTTATTCTTTGACAAGTCAACTTTTTATTCTTTGCAAGTAAGGCCATGCACCAAATGCATAATTATATCAAAAAGTCCGTTTCTAGCAATCTATTTTTATATAGTTTAAAAAAAGTATCTTCTCACAATTTAATTATTTTTAGTTAAAAATTTTGTGAGTTTTTTTGGGGAAGAAAAGAAAAAAACAGAGGTGTTTTGTTCTTTATTTCATATTAAAATTCTCCTTAATTTTTTGATTCAAAAAAACTTCCCAAAGGGTTTAATAAAATATAAAAAAATTTTTTAAAAGGGGAATACGGATGGAAATGATTTATATTTTAATATGTAAATTTGTAATATTTTAAATAAAATTTGTTTTATTTAAATTTTCTTAAAATTTTTTAACCCGTAATACATTTAGAAATGCAAAAATCGTACGCCTTGTTTATTGTCTTTTTAATAGATTCTAAAATCCCCCTTGTTTTTTAGATTATCTTTGAAAAAAATAATCTTTTTAAAAACATAAAAAATGGTAATTTTAAAAAAACAGTTTTCCCGATTTTTTTTTTTACATTAAAAAAGATTTAAATTATAATTCAGGGGAAAAAATTTAAAAAAAAAGGGCCTCCAATTTAATTGAATGGTGGGGGGGGGGGGGGTAAAAAAAAATTCGTTAGAGGCCCCAAATTAAATACCCTTGAATTAAACAAAAAGAATATTTTTTTTTAAAAATTTTTTTTTCCCCGAAAAACATTAGTAAGTGAAAAAACGTTTTTAAGTTTCTCAAAAAAAAAATTCATAGTTTTTAAAGGTTTAAAAAGGCGAATGTATGTCAACAACCTGTCTCCCTTTAAAATATGAATTCAAAAATAACCTTCTATCATCCTACTCCGTGGGGGAGGAAACTCACTAACTTCCAAAAGCTGGGCCATTGTTGCAAACCTCAATTACCCTAACCCTTCAAGAAACAAACTGTAAAAAATTTTTCGGAGCAAAATGGTATAAAACATTGGGCGATTTACTGCAGTTTTCTGCCCACGGCAGATAAATTCATCCTCTGAAATCGTTGGAAAAAAACCCCCCCTTCCGTAGCTGTGAAAGACCCTTTAAACTTACGAAAAGAATACTTGTTACAAACATCCCTACAAAAAACTAATAAAAGATTTCAACTTTTGGATATTTGTGAACTTCATTTTTCAATTGGGATCGTTTTTTTTTTTTAAATTGCAATAGTCTATGCGATTTATTAAATACATTTTATATTTAAAATATTTAAAGATATTTAAAAAAAACCCCCCTTTTTGTTAAATTTAAATATGACTCGGGAATCAACGACTTTTTTTTAAATTTTTATTTTATGGAATTGAAAATAATGTAGTTAAAAAAATTTGGGAATTCCTAATTTATCATAATTAAAAATATTTTTATGACCCTTATTTTTAAAGTTGGATACATTCTTTAAAAATTTTGGAAGAAACCCCAAAATTTATTTTTCGCAAAACTCTTAAACAGGAAACCAGGTGGTCCAAGAAAGCGGGTCCGTGTTTGTTTTCTTCATCTTTCTCATTCCTCGTGGAAAGGTCCCCTGTATGTAGCTCATTTGACACCCAAAAGGATTTTCGAAAATGGGTCCAAACCTCCCAAAAAGTAAAAACCCCCGGGTTTGGACGAGTCCATTCATATTTTCGCCACAGAAAATCCCCCTTTCACAGGGATGGGGGGTTTTTTTTTTTAAAAAAAAAACCAAACCCCCCCGGGCCCTGACAGGGTTTTTTTCCGGGGGTACTTTCTTGGGGTTAAAAGTGCCCATCTTTTTTTCATGGCCATGAAATAAAGTTTTTAGGAAAAAATTTTATTTTTTTAATTTTTTTTTTTCTCATTTGGGTTAGCATATCAAAAAAAATGACTGATCCATAATTTAATTTTAAAAAATTTTAGAAAAAATTGTTAAATTTATATTTTTTTAAAAAAGTATTCGTGCTCCCGGGAAAAACCCAAACATTCGGGTGAGTGGTTTAAAACTCAAAATTTTAATTTTCCTAAAAGTTCATTTTTCAGCCCCCCAAAAAGTTTACTAAACCCCCTTTAAATAGCAATCTTTTTCCGACGGCTTTCCTAGAGTAGTTAGTTACAATCGGAAAGCCCCCGAAAAAAATCACCACACACACAAAACCCTTCCCTCGGGTTCATAGTTAAAGGCCCCTTTTCAAAAAAGCCACTTGGGCCCACCCTCAGTGATCACCTAATCTGCCCCCTTTTAAAAAGGGCAAATTTAAAATCCGAACAGATCATCTCAAAGGCCCTGGGAAATACCTATCTCCCCTTCTCTTTTGGCGGGAAAAATGGGAAAATTTTCTTATGAAACCTTTGACAAAGGGGCCCCTCTTCCAAAAAAATCATTTTGGCGAGAGGGAGGTGCTGGTGTATTTTCCCCAATTTGACAGGGTTTAAAATTCTACAGCTCCTTAGTCTAATTGTAGGGGCGTTTTGGGCACCTTTTAAAAGCGAATGGGCCCTGAAAACCCCTTCCTTAAATTCGAATAATGACTTATCTGACTAATTATTGAAATAATCTGGGTACTAATCGATTACGGGGATTGGAAATTACTTTTAAAAAGTAAACCTGTTAAGTTACTTTTTAAAAAAAAGTAACTCTTTTCTGTTACAGTTACTTCATAGGAAAATAAACCCCTTTAAAACGGGTTATTTTTTAAAAAAGAACGAATCACAGTTACTTTTTGAAATTTAAATTTAAATAAAAAAATTTTGAAATTTGGGCCATTTTAAACCCCCAATTTTTCAAAGAGAAAAAACGATAAACGAAACTAACCCTAAAACAAAACACTAAAAATTATAATTAAAAAAAAAAAATTAAAAATTAAAATTTTAACCCTTTTAACCTCTGATAACCCGGAAGACCACGAGTCCATCTGTAAACGGGGGGAAAATCTCAAGAATGAACGTAAAATCTCTGTCTCCCCCTCCCCCCCCCCTTTTATCAGCCAAAGTGGAAAACTCTCTCCCCCTTTTCCCCTATTCTTTTTTAAAAAAATTTTTTAAAAATTTTTTTTTTAAAATTTAAATTTTTAAACCCTTTAACTCTGAAAAATCAGAAAACCACGAGTCCATCTGAAACGAGGGGAAATCTAAAATAAACGTGAAATCTCTGTCTCCCCCTCCCCCCCCCTTTTCGGGCAAAGTGGAAAATTCTAAAAATTTTTTTATTTTTTTGCTTTTAACTTTTTCCCTCCCCCCCCTTTTCTCTCCTCCCCTCTCTCTCTCTCTCCTCTCCCTTTTCCCCTCCCCTCTCTCTCTCTCTCTCTCCCCTGGGGTTTTGAGGAAGGAATTTCAAAACGGGGCGTAAGACAGCTTTTGAAAAGAAAAGGGAAAAAAATTAACGCCCTTTTTTTTCTTTAAACGTTTTCTTTTACCCCGTTCTTACCACCCCAAAACCGTTTTTTTGACGTCGCTTGACAAAAACAGCCCGGGAACACAAGAACGTTTCCCCTGGGCTCTGCCACTTTCATTGAATCCTTTAAACGTCTTATGGCGTCCTTCCCCTCTTTGGGTTTAAATAGCATATATTCCACAGGTTTGCCTAGAGTAGTTATTTCCAATAGGGAAAGCCCCCGAAAAAAAACCCAAAAAAACAAGGGAAACCCTCCCTCGGTCAAAAGTTGGGGGCCCTTAAAAAAACCCAAACTTCTTCACCCTCATTGTTTCCCCAAATCTGCCCCAAATTACAGGGCAAAGTGAAACCAAAACAGATCCTCTCAAAAGGCCCGGGGAATCCCTACCCTGCCTTTTTTTTTGACGAAAATGGAAAATTTTCTTATGTAACCTTTTGACAAGCGGGCCTTTTAAATTCCAAAAAATTTCTTTTTGGGCGGGGGGAAAGGTGCTGATGAAACCCTTCCCAAATTTTTGGAACAGGGTTTAATTCTACGCTCCTTAGTCTAATTGTACGGGCGTCCTGGGCACCTTTTAAAAGCGTGGGCTAAAATTTCTTTTCCCAAAAAATTCGAAAAATGACTATACTGACATAATTTTGAAAAAAATCTAGGTCCTAAATACCGATATACAGGGATTGGAAAGTTACTTTTAAAAAGAAAACACTGTTACATTTTAACAAATTTAAAAAAAGAAACTCTTTTTACAGTTACATTTTTCCCTTCATATGAAAAGTACGGGGTTTAATTTTATTTTTTTAAAAAAAGAAACGAATCACATTAAACTTTTTAAAATTTTCAATTTTAAAGAAAAGTTGTTTTTAAAGCCATCTTACCTTTTTTTCAAAGAGAACAACGATAAACGAAACATAAGCTCAAACAAAAAACGAAATTAAAATTTAAATAAAAAAAATTTATAAATTATTTTAACCCTTTTAAACTCTAAATAATAAAGAAACCACGAGCCCCCACTGAAAAACGAGGGGTTTTCTCAAAAATTTGAACTTGAATCTCTGTCTCCCCCTCCTTTACCCCCCTTTTAATCACCAAAGGGGGCAACTCTCTCTTCTCATTCTTTTTTTTTTAAAACTTTTTTTAAACTTTTTTATTAAAATTTAAATTTTAATCCTTTACCCCTGATAACAGAAGACCACGAGTCCTCTAAAACGGGGGGGAAACCCTAAAGCTTTGAACGTAAAATTTCTCTGTCTCCCCCCCCCCCCCCCCCCTTTATCGGGCAAAGTGGAAAATTTCCCTAAAAAAAAAAAAAATATCCCTTTATTTTTTTTTCCCCTTCCCCCACTCCCCTCTCCCTCTCCTCTCTCTCTCCCTCCCTCCCCCTCTCCTCTCTCTCTGGGGTGTGAGGAGAGGTTTTTAAAAAAACTGGCTTAAGACCTTTCGTAAAGAAAACCGGAAAAATTTAAAAACGACGTTTTCGTTATCTTTCTTTTCCCCTCAAAAAGTAATCTTTTACATTTTTACTTTCTGAAAGTTTTAACGGCCTTACTCGGGGGGGTTTCCCCAAAAAAAAGTAACTGTTCCAAGTAACGCTTTACCCCCCCTTCCGATCCCTGCAGATATCTACTTCACCGGTGAAAAATTCAGTCTACACCGGGGCTGGGAAACAAAGATAGTTGCCATTTAAATTTTTTTTCCGGGGTTTACTAAATCCTCTTTTCACACATAAATAAAATTTTTCCCTTAACTTGATAACCTTTATTTTAATTTTTTTTCGTTTCCAGAGGTACACATGGGTTGGACTTTTATAGATTCACTTCCCAACCCAAATTTTTACTGACTTTTTCTATTATAAGCTAGAATTTTTCCAAGCTTTCCAAAAATCCCAAAACAGATGATTCTTTAAAATTTTTTTAAAAAAAAAGGGCCGGAGCAAGCAGATTTTGAAATTCTTTTTAAAACCCCTAAGCTTTTTTTTTTCGTGCAAAAATTTTTTTTTAAAAAAAAATTTTTCTTTTAAAAAAATAAAAAAAAAATTTTAAAAAAAAAAAAAAAAAAGAAAAAAAAAAAAAAAACAATTTAAAAAAAATTTAAAAAAAAAAAAAAAAATTTTTTTTTTAAAAAAAACGAAAAAATTTTTTTCGTTTCTTCATAGCGCTATAAAAAGGTGCATTTTTCTCTCCCAAATGAAAAACGCTTTTTTTTTTTCGATATTATTTGGGAAAAAAAAATTTTTTAAATTATAAAAACTGTTTGAAAAATATATCTTTACCCAAAAAAAAATGGGGAAAGTATTTTTTTTTGGGGAGTGAAGGGGGGATAAAAAATAAAATTGTAGACAGGGGAAACAAAAAATTATCCATCTTAAATTTTGGTAACTATTTCAATAAAATTTTGTTTTAAAAATTCTAAAAAAAATAATGTTATGCAAATAAAAATTTTAAGAAATTAGATGATTTTTTTGCTTTTGTCTTGTTTTTTTTTAAGGGTGTTACCTCTATCAATGCTATTTTTTATTTTTTTATTTAAAAAAAATTTTAAAAAATTTAATTTTGGGGCCCCGCTAAGGGGCGCCCCTTTTCCCAAAACCAGAAAAAATTTTGCAAAATTTGGGGGCCTTTACAAAAAATCAATCCAAATTTTTAAAAATAATTTAAAACATGATTTATTTTTTTTTAAACTACATTTCTGATTGAAATTTTTTCCTTTTTTCTTCGCGTTTTTTTTTTTTTCGCTCTCTAAAGGCCCTTTTATTGGGCAATGCGCAGGGCCCATCGAGGTGTTTCCAAATTGGGGGAAAAATGACGGTTGGGGGCGCTACCAACGCAGCTGTTCCCTAGCCCCCTAAACCCTGGGGGGGTTCCCTTTTGTTTGGGAAAATTTTCAGCCCGGGTTTGGGTTTTATTTTTTTTCGGGGTTCGTTTCAAAAAATTTTTTCTTTTTCGAAATTTGAAAAAATTTTTGTAAATAAAATTCGAAGAAGCGTTTATAAAACAAATTTGGGACCGTGTTTCCTTCCTATTTAAAAGGTTGATTTTTTATTTTTTTTTATTATTTTTTTCTGTTTAACTAGTTTTTCTAATCGTTGTTGTTAATATTTTATCAGAAAGAAAGTCATAAAAAAACTATCGGGGTTTAAAATTTTTAAATTATCCTGAATTTTTTAAATTTTTGTTTTTTTTTAATGTATTCAAATTGTTGATTTCGTGACAGCGAGTTTTGTCATAAACCCCGCGCTCTACCCAACTCTAAAATTCCCTTAACTTAAATTAAAAGAAACAGTTTATTACCTCCTTAAACTACCTAATTTATAAAAAATTTAAGTGTTTTTAAAAATTTGCTTTTTATTTAAAAATTTACTTTAGTAAACCTCTGCATTACATTTATCACATACTTTTTTGCTATTTTGGGGGGGCGGAAAAAAAAACGTGTTTGCTTCAAATTTTTGCCTAATAATGTCTGAGTTTTTTTTCGAATTGAAGTTTTTTGCTTGCCCACTTAAAGTCAGTTTTTTTTTAAAATTTTTGTATTTTAAAAACTATGAATTTGAAAATTAGCATTTTTTAAATTATATTTTAAAAAGCTTTTTTATGAAATATTGAAAATAGTAAAAACCTAAAATTTAAAGAAAATTTTATAACAGGTTACTTTTTTTTTCCAATTGCGGGGGAAAAGTTTAAAATTTTTAAAAAAAAACCTCGTAAGTAGAAAAACCTTTTAAAGCAGTTTGTCTAAAACTTACAAAAACTAAAATTAAAAAGTATTTTTTTTCTTTTTTTATAAAAAAACGTAAACGTCTATGAAATTTTTGAATTTTTATCCGGTGACTGCCATCTAAAATTTCCCCGGAGAGTTTTTTAAATTTTTTTTGGTTTTAAAAAAGCCCTGGTATTTTTATTTTGTTTTGGGGGGGAGAGATTTTTAGGTTTAAAAAGGTGTTTTTGGGTTTGGGAAAAGCAGGGAAAAATTTTTCTTTTTTTTGAGTCAAAATTTTAGGTTCAAAAATTTTGTATTTCTTCTTTTTGTTATATAAAATATTATAATTTTGGAAATTAAACTAATTCTTAAAAATTAAAACCGCAAAAAAGAAAAATTATCATTTTGTGAAAATTTAACCCCAACAAGGCCCCCTTTACGATCTTTTTGTGTTACAAAAATTTATTTTTAATTATGACTTTAAATTTTTTTAAAAAATTATTTTGGAAAAAAATTTTAAAACAAAACTTAATTTTTTTTTTCTTTTCCCAGAGTCAATTTAAAACCTGTTCAAATTACTCGGCAAAGTATGGCTGGGGTCACATCCATCCCGACTTTCTCGAGAACCCCCCCGGCTACACCTCGAGCAGGATCCCCCCCCCTTTTTCCACGAGACCCCTTCGTCCATCAAAAAAACCGCCCCTTGGGCGGTAAACCCTCCCCTCCCACCGAGTCCTAAAGGGAAATTTTTGCTTTGGGCCCAAACCCCAAACCCTCCCCAAAAACTCAACTGTTTTGAAAAAGGGGCGCCCAAAAACCCAAAAAATGTTTTTTCGGAAACCTCCCCGAAAAAAAAAAAACAAAAGCCCGGGCTGTTTAATAAAAAACTTCTGGGGGTGCGAAAGGAAACAGACTAAAAAGGTGGGAAAAAAGAAAAAAAAAAACCTTGGGTTGGAAAAAGCCTGGAAAGCCAAAGGGAAATAAAAAAAAATCCCGGGGGTGGCGATTTTGGGCCCGGGGGGGCCGGGTTTGGCAAAACCTGGGGGGGGGTTTGTTTTTCCTTGACGCCCCCCCGGGGCCAAAAAAAGGGGCTTAATTTTTTTTGGGGATTTTTTTGGTTAAAAGGCCGGGGGGGCCAAAAACTTTTAAAGGGGTACCGGACCCCCCAGTTCCGGGAAACCCCCGGGTGGGGTTTTTAAATTTTCCCTCCCTTCCCCCCTTTTTTCCCCCAGTACAAAAAAAAAAAGCAAATGTCGAGGGGTATAAACCTCTGCTTGATTCCACGGAGTCGCTTGAAAAAATTTCAAAAACCCATGGAACGCCACTTTTCGGGCACGATTTTTAATCATTGGGGGGGTACGAGCCCCCCCGGGGCTTCATCGAGTATCTTTTGGGACAGATGACGGGAAAAGGGGTGGGATGAAATTTGGGATGTTTTGGCATGACCCCTTTCACGGGGCGCCAAACGGGGAATGGCCCGTCAGTAGTAAACCCCTTTGGTTTTTTTAAGGGGGGAGCCGCTTGTAAAAGAAGGAAAACGAAGGAAAAAAACCCTTGCCCTGGCGGTTTTTTACGCCCAGGGTTTTTTCTTTTTCACAAGCTTCTTTTTAAATTTTCCGGGCCCCGCCTAAAGGGGTCCCCGCTGGCATTGACGAAATGCCTCGAGAATTACAAAATTTCAAAAAAAACCCTTTGGAAACATTCGAAATTTTCCCTTTTTGCTGGGGAAAGGGTTCTTTTAAACCCCCCTGCGTACCTGGATTTTGCCGTGATTTGTGGGGGTTTGGGGGGGACATTCTCTGCGGGAATACCCCTGTTGATTTTGGGGAAGGGGTGCAAACACGAGCTGCGATGATGCAGAAAGAAAAACTTTGGGGGGGTGGTTTGCGTTTTTGTTTGAATTTATGAAATGTCTTTTTTATGCATCTCAGATGAAAAAATGTCGATGAAAAGGGAATTTTTCGCCCCCGCATGTTTTTTTAACTTAAAAGTAAATAAATATCCCCTTTTTTTTTTTTTTGGGATTATATCGGACAAACTCATAAGACCTTTTTGAGGAAAAATTTGGGGCTAAAAGCACCTTTTTATGCCCTGAAAAGGAAATTAAAGGCCCCCTCAGGGGGCCCTAAAAGAAAAACATTTCGTTAAATTACAAATCCCTTTTGATTCACAGGGGAAAATTTTTCTTGGAAAAAAGTGCTTTGCAATTTTTTTTTGGGCTTTCGGGGCCCCGGGGCTAAGGGCTTTTTTGGGTTTATCTATTGAACGTTTTTCCTTGTCTATTTAAAGGGTTTTTGTACTTTTTTTTAAGTACTTTTTGTAGTAAAAATTTATTATTTACATAGTGACTTTTTTTTTACTCTTTTTTAAAAATTTTTTATTCTCCTTTGGTTTTTATTGTTTTTTTTAAATTTATTCCCCTTTAAATCGTTTTTTTTTGCCCCAATTTATTATTCTAAATACTTCGGGAAAATTTTTTTGTTTCTTTTTTTCGCAAAAGGGCCCTTTTAGATTCTAAAAGATTTGCTACATTTAAATTTAATTTTTTGTTTCTATTTTTGTTTTTTTGTACATTGTATAAGTTTTCTTTGTGCAAAGGGAAAAATTATTGTATTGCTGTTTTTGTAATTTAAAAAATTTCCCCTTATTTAATAAAAATTTATATTTTCCCTTTTTAAATTTGTTATTATTATTTTTAATTGGTATTTCTTTTAAGTTCTATAGCTTTTTTTTTTGGGATTAGTAAAATGGGTTTTTTGAAAGTCTGTTTTTTAACAAATATTTTTCCCAAAAGTCTTACTTAATTCGGGGGAAATTCATTGGGGTTTAAAATGTCATCTTTTTTTTATGGGGCCCTGAAAAAAATTTAAAAATTTTTAGGGAAAATTAAACTTTTTTTTAAAATTTTTTTTTTATTTTAGTTAGCCCTATCCTTTTAAAAAAGACTTTATCCCCTAAATTTAAAATTTTAAAAAATTTTGTAAAATTGTTAAATTTTTTAATTTTTAAAAATAATTTTGTGCTGCTGGAAAAAACCCAACATTCCGGTTTAAATTTTTTTATACTCAAATTTAAAATTCCCCAAAAGGTCCCTTTCAGCCGCAAAAGCTTTCTAAAAGCCCTTAACCGCCCCAGTGGGGGGAACACAAAATAACGTTCCGAAAAGCTTTTTCCCTACCCTTTTAAATTTCCCCCTTTTTCAAAAGATTCCCCCGTTTGGGTGCGATTGTACAAAAAAGAAATTTTGGGGTTTTTTTCCCCCCCCCCCCCCTCTCAGGGGAATTTTCGAAAAATTTCCCCAAACTGAAAAGGACCCACTTCGTGGGTAGGGTTGCTTTTAGGGCCTTTCCCCTAAAACATAATCTAGCTTGTGTTTTTTCTTTTGGAAGAATAACGAAAAGTTTTTTAAAACATAAAAAAAATACCATTAAAATTTTTTTTTAAATATTTAAATTTTTTCTTTTTTATACTTTAAGTTGAATTAGGGAAAATTAAAAATTTTTACATTTGGTTTTAATGCGCGTTGCTTATAAATAATTTTTTCTTTTTTAACTTTGTTGACTGAAACTACCCATATACCCTTTTTTTAAAAAAAAGTTTCCCCCCCCAAAAAAAATAAAACCCTAAAAAATTAAAGGGGTTCAGTACCAAAAAAAGCTTATCCTTAAAATTTTTTAAAGGACATTTATATTTTTTGGTAATAAAATTTTTTAGGGCGAAATGGTAAACTCCCCTACTCACCAAAGTTAAAATTTTTTTAGAAGGAATTTTTAAACGTTATTAATTATTATCCTCAAACCAGTCAAGAAACGATTTTGGCGGGAAAAAGAAAAAAAAATAAAAATTTCCAAAATCAAAAATGAGGGAAAATTTTTTTTACTAATTTTTTTCCAGTAAAAAATTTTTTTAACGTTTGTAATTGTACGTCCCAAAAATTTTAAAAAGAAAAAGGGCCCTTTGAAAAAAACCCTCCCGTCACCGTCCCCTTTTCATAAAATTTGCTCCCTTTAAATTCCACTGTAATAAATTTTATTTGGGTTGGGGTGTTTTTTTGGGCCAAAATAAACTAAGATTTTGAATTATTTTTCTGCACTTTTTTTGCATAAAACGACAAAAAAAAACCCACAAACCTTACCCCAATTAAAATGCCCGTTTTGTTTTAATTTTCCAAAAATTTTTTTGTATCAAATTTTAAAATTATGTTAAAAAAATTTTGTATATTAAATAGAAAAAGTTTTTTAAATTCTAATTGGATCCAATAAAAGTTATAAGGACTGCGGTGCTTTCCCGCAAAGTTTTAAATTTTTTTTAAAAATCGGGGAAAAGGGCCTTTAAACGCAATAAAACAAATTTCCCGGCACAAACGTAACGGTTTTTTTAAAAACCCAAATTTTTTTTATTCTAAAAATCTCAACTGGGGCATTCAAAGTCCCTTAAATTTTTAAAAAATACAAAAATCACGTGCTATCCGCACCCCCTCGTAAATTAATTTAAAACTTAAGTGATGCCCCAAAATTCGGGCCCTCCTAAAATCAAACCCTCCTCGATGAAAACAAAACTTAAAATACTATAGACAGAGAGTAGGATAAAAGAGGGATTCCCCTACTTGTGACCTCTATCTGATGAGTCGGCTCTCGTTCGCTTCTTCCCCTGCCTGGACGAAAATTTTCTGATTTTTGAATTTCCCTTTTTCTTCTGGGGATCCCGCTTCGGAAAACATGAACCCTTTTTGGGCCCCTGTCTTTCCCTTTTTCGCGGGTTTGCACAGCACAACGGCAATTAAAATCCCACCAAAAACCCCGGGGAACACAAAGGCCGAAGTGATGAAGGCCCGTCGCCGCTGGGTTCCCTGGCTGGGAAATTTGGCTTTCTACGGGAGGAAGGGGGGCCAACAGAAAACTTTTCCATATCAAACCTCCTCGTTAAGAAATCAAACTCCAAATTTTTTTATTCCCCGCAAAATTTTTTGTTTCTGCCACTATTTTTCTCAACTGGGTTCAGGGGCCTTTTCAAATTTAAAAAGCTTGAAAAACTATATTTACTCAGTGGAACTTAAAAGGTTTTGAGAGAACACAAATCATTTTCAAATTCTTCAGGGAACTTTCAAAATCTTTTAATAAATTTTGGGCCCCCGGTTTGGGTGCTTTTTAAACCCCCGTAAAACCCTGTTAAAGGGGCCTACAAACCCCTTTTGGGCCTTTCCCGGTGGCATCCAAGAAAACTCCCTTTAAAGGTTCAAAAAAAACTGGGGGGCAAAATTTAACTTTCAAGGGGGGAGTTTCCCTGAAACTTTATCATCCCGTTTTAACCGAAAAAAGTTTACTTCTGGAAATTCTTTCCCTTTGGGGTTTTCCCGCGAGAACATGAAATGTTGTACGTCCTTCCCTTTGGTTTTGGGCCTTCCCTTTCGTTGCATCAGTTTTTTCCCTTTCCCCAGACATCCGTCCCTTACAATGTTTTTTTCAATTTGCCATTAGTAAATTTTAGAGACAACCAAAAACGTATTTTTTTGGAGGCTTTTTCCATTAAACGGGAGGGTTCCCCTCGTAGTTGCACACTTCTAAATGGGGAATTTTTAATTACTTTTTCTAGCACAGGACTGTCTTTCCCCTCCTTGCAAAACCCCCAACTCCACAGTCCCAATCATCCAAAAGGGCCCCCCAAAAGATTTTGAGGGTTTTACATGAGAAAACAAAAGGGAAACCTTTTCCCAGGGGAAAAAGGTACTCCCGCTGAGAAGGGGAGGGCCCTCATTGGGGGGTCGAAATTTTCTCTTTCTGTTCTAGGGATGTTCCGTTTTGCCAGCATTTCTTCGTCCTTGAACCAAATTACCGAGATGGGGGCTGTCCCCCTTTTGGGGCCCTTTTTGTTGGGGGTTTACCTCCTTTCCCCCTTTTTTTGGGGCCCTTTTGGGGAATTTAATTTTTGGGCTTGAAGTGAGCCAAGACTGTTTTGTTCTTAAAAAATCATCCAAATGGAAATTTGGGGTACGGGGGACCTAGTTTCAGAAAAAATTCCGGGAGTCCCTTTTCCCCCTTTCCCTTTAAATATTTGCTTTAATTTTCGATCGTTTCTTTCAACATTTGTTTTTTTAGGGTTTTCTGAAAAATGGTTTGCTGCCCCCTACTTCCTTAATTTTCCCTCGTAGTTTTAAACTCTACAACCAAGCCCTTGTAAATTAAGCCCAAACCCCCAAACCCCTTACTCGTTAAGAAGTTTGCACTTGGTTTTTTGCTTTTTGGTTTTGTAAGAAAACGTTTTTCACTGTTTTTAAATTTTTCACTTCAAGTAGAAAGTTTACTAATATACTTTTCCGGGGGGGGGGGAATTTTTTTAAGACATTAGTGCCGAATTTTTTAGAATAGGAGTTTCCCTTACTTAACCCTTTAAATGCTACTTTTTTTTGTTTTTTTAAAAAATACTGTTTTTAAGCATTCAATTGATTACCTCTGCCCCACAAAATTGGTTTTCTGTTAACAAGACCCTTTTTTCTCGGGAAAATTGAAGATGGGAATTTTCCCGGGTTTTCCTTTTAAATACTTGACTAAACAAACCATTTTCTTTCGTTATTGGTAAAACAAACCGCAATTAAATTTTTTGGGTCTACACTTTCACCCAAATTGACAAGTTCTTTTTTGAGCACCGTAAAATTTTGGGTTCATTCAGAGTGAAACGTTTTCTAATTCAGTTCAATTTGCGGAAAGGTGCTTCGGGCGATATGCAATTCGTTTCCCCCCTTTTTTCATAAACTATGTAGGCATATTCCCTCCTGTTCTTCCCCCAACAAATCAACGGCTTGAGCTTCATCTTCTACAATAAAAACCGTTTCTTCATCCCCGAAAAATCGTCAATTTTTCTATATCAACAACGCTTTAAAGAGTTTGTCCTTTTTTCCCCTGGGGTACTTTTTGGTTTTCCCAAAACCGTAAATATTAGTTACTTCAGGGGGGAAAAGGGTTTTTTAATTTTTGTGCGGCAGACTTTTTCATAAAACGCTACTGCTTCCCCGTGTCCCAAACAAAAGCTTCGACCCAAACTGCAACCGTTTTTTTTTGGGCCCTTTTTTTGATAAAATCTGGGGGTTGGGGTTTTGTTGGTTGTTTTTGGGGCCAAAAACGTTACGGGGGTCCTTTTTTTGAAACCCCTTTCTTCCTTTTTTGGGAAAAGTCCCCTTTCGAAAAAAGACCATAGTCCCTTGCAGGTTTAAAAAAATTTTGATTTTACCCCTTTTTGGTTTCGCAAAAAGGGTTTTCGGAAGCCTGCGTTGTTTTAGGAGTTGCGTTGTTGAGGAGTTTTTTCTGTTTTTTTTAATTTTGGGGGTTTTTAATTTTTGTCGTTTAAATTTTCCCCGCCGTTGGGAAATTTGATCGTTTGCATTATTCCCTTTTTATAAACCGTTTCCGTTTTTTCTGTTTGCGTTTTGTTTGCTTGTGTGGTTGATCTACTTCCCCTCACGGTTTTATACTCATCCAGCCTGTCAGCAAGACTCTTCGGTGTCAAAAAATTTTTTTCCCACACATCAATAAAATGCTCCCCTTTATTTTGTTTTGGGAAAATCTTCGCTTTTGGCTGTTCTGTTACCAAATTTGGGGGGCCCTTTTAAACCTTGAAAATCCTTAATTTCTAAACCCGAAATTTCCCCTCATCAAAATAGTTTAAAGCATTCGAAAGGGGAAATCACTCCCTGTCTGTGGGGATTTTTTGGGGTTGAATAAATTTTTTTATGAAATTTTTTCAGGACTAAGTTTTGGGAAACCTTTTTAGTAACAATTTCTTCAACCCGGGTGGTATTCCCTTAGCCTTTTTCTTCGGTTTTTCTTCTATTATTTGCGTTATTTCCCTAGGGGAATAGGCCAATTTGGTGCGAAAAAACCCAAACCTCCTCCGGAAATTTCCCCGCTCTTCGTGCTTTGGCGTTTTAAACGAACTAAAAAGACTAAATTTTTGCTCCTTTTAGATCAAACTTGCGGGGGGGGCAATTTTTGGGAAATCTTTTTTGGTCTATTGACAATCCCCGTCCCCCATTTATGTTTTTCTTCGTCTTGCTTCCTCGGGTTCCATTTTTTCCCTTTTGCAATTCGTAAATTTTCTAATTCAAAAGTTTTCTTTTCCTTTTCATGGGGTTTCCCAAAATCAAAAACTCCTTTTCCCCTGCGTTCTCTTTCCCTGCTTCTCTTTCCTCTTTTGCTTTTTTAAGTCCGGGTGGCGGGGTCAAATTTTTTTTTCTATGGCCCATCATTTTTTTAATCTTTCGTTAATTATTCTTTCAGACATTAATTTAAAAAAAAACTCTTCCCCGTTGTTTGGGAGATCCCAAAATCAAATTTCTTAAATCAAAAACTTTTATATTATCGTTTTGTTTACTTCACCTAACTCATCTGCTATTAAGACCCAAATCTACTTTCCCTTTCACTTCGCCAAATAAGACATTTTGAAATTGGAAAAGTTTTACTTAGTTGGCACAAATTGAAAAACTTTCTAATCGGGTTCCCCAAAAAAAAAATTTTTTAAAATCAGTCCGTTTTGTTGGCGAAAAACCCCTTTGTTTTTCCCTATTAAAAATTCTTTACAGTTTTTTAATCCGTCTCCCTTTTTAGCTTTTTGATTCGTCGTCCGTTTTCCCAAATTCGTTGGGGGCCCCATTTAGGGGGGAAGTTGCCCGTAGTAACCCCAAAATTCCCGTTTCCCTCTTAAAAAAAAACCGTCTTTCCCCCCTAAATGTTTCTTCGTTTTTGTAAATTTGTTTTTGGAGAAATTTGCAGTCGCAATTGTTTTTTGTAAGATGAATTTTTTTGTAAGATTTTCGTAAATTAATTTTCGGCGTCTCGTAGAAATTTGTTTTTTCGTATCGAAACCGTCTGGACTTGCAAGGGTATCATTTTTCAAAACCAGTTTTTCGTACTAGTTTTCCGGGGGGCGTTAAGGGAAAAATAATTTTTTTATCTTTTATCCCACTTCTGAAATGTAGATCGTAAGGCGTATCGAAATTAATTCATTGGGCACAAGCGTAACGGTTTTTTTTTAAAAACCAACTTTTTTTATTTAAAGTCCACTACATTAAAACGTCTTTTTTTTAAAACTACAACAATCACGTGCTTCGCACCCCGGGAAAAATTATCAAAATTTAAGTGTGCCAACTTTTCAAATTTTTAATTTTAAATTTATATCAATTAGGATATCTGGTTAAAAAGATATCAGTCATCGAATATTTTTAATAATGTAAATATGCATTTGGGGTTTAGTGTTCATTCAATTATAAGGGGTCGAGCCACAATTTAACATTATAAAAATGCACTAAAAAAAAACAAATTTTTGGAAAAGAGCCGCCTTTATTAAATTTGCCATTTTTTTTTTTTAATTTTTTTTTTTAATCAACTAAATTTTTTCGAAATAATCCGGAGGCTCCCCCAACTATTAGATTTATACTATAAAAAAAATCTAAAAAAATTTTATAAAAAAAACATTAGCATTTTTGTTATTTCAGATAAAAAAATTGGGGACATATAGAAAATTTTGGAATCAATCCTCTTTCAAATTGAGACCAAAAAATGGAACATTTTGGGAAACTCTGTAAACACCCCAAAACCATCACTTGCACATTTTTAGGGAAAATTTCAATTGATAACAAGGGCGTAAATAAGTAAATTTTAAAAAGGGGGGGTTACCAAAAAATATTAAAAGCTTTTAAAAATTTTTCCAAAAACTTATTTTTAAAAAGTAAAAAAATCCTTTTTCATATTAGCTTGTTATTTTTTACCCCTTTATATCGCTTTTTCAAATTTTTAAGCGTTTTAGTGTTAAGTCTTTTTCGATGTTGGCGTACTAAAAATTAAAACCCTCAAATATAAAACTCCGTTGGATAGAGTGAAAATATTTCCCGCCAAAATCAAAAAACTCTTTTACAACCACGAATGTCCCGTGGGGAATTTCCTTTCCCCCGCAATGCTTCCCGGGCATTCACTTGTAAGCTCTTCACTGAAGGTAGCAGGGGCACAGGTTATTCTGTCGGGGGGGGACAAACTGCAGAGAAAGCGTTCTTGGCAAAAGGGGGTTCAGGATACCCAACGCTTTTTGACGTCGCTTGACAAAAAAAGTCGGGGAAACAAAAACGCTTCCCTAGGGTCTGCCACTTTCAGTACGAAACCGTTAAAAATCTTATGGCGTCCTTCCACCGGTTTGGTTTTAAAAGCATTATTCGACAGGCTTTCCTAAATAGTTAGTTACATACGGAAAAACCCCCGAAAAATCCCACCCGACGGAACCCCCCTCTGTCATAGTTGAGGCTCCTTACAAAAAAGAAGCCACTTCCCACCTCAGGATCACCTAATCTGCCCCAATTACGGGGGGAAAAGTGAAATCCAAAAACAGTGCATCTCAAAAGGGCCCATGGGAAAACCTATCGCCTTCTCTTTGCAGGAAAATGGGAAATTTTTCTTAGAAACCGTTGACAAAGGGGGCCTCCCCCCAAAAAAAATCATTTGGCGAGAGGGAGGTGCTGAGTGTTTCTTCCAAATTTTTGACAGGGTTAAATCTACGCTCCTTAGTCAAGTACGGGCGTCTGGCACCTTTTAAAAACGTAGGCTGAGAAACTTTCCTTAAATTCGAAAAATGATATATCTGCATAAATTAATTTAAAAAATCTAGGGACAAATACCCAAAATACAGGGGTTGGGGGAAATTACTTTTAAAAAAACACTGTTTCGTTTTTTAATTAAAAAAAAAATAACTCTGTAATTACAGTTACTTCTATGAAAAGTAAGCGTTTCAGTTACTTTTTTAAAAAAAAACGAATCACAGTTTTCTTTTTGAAAAATTTTAAGTTTTAAAAAAAAAAATTGAATTTTTGCCCTCTTTCCATTTTTTTAAAGAGAACAACGATAAACAAAAAAATAAGTCAAACAAAAAAACTGAAATTAAATTAATAAAAAAAAAAATTTTAAAATTTTTTTTATCCCTTTTTTCGATAATCAGAAACCACGAGTCCCTCTGTAAACGAGGGGGATCCAGAATGAAAGTAAAAACTCTTTCTCCCCCCCCCCACCCCTTTTTCAGCCAAAGTGGACAAATCTCTCTCTCTCTCTCATTCATTTTTTTTAACATTTTTTAAAAAATTTTTATTTTAATTAATTTTAATCCTTTTCTTGATAATCAGAAACCCGAGTCCTCTGAAAAAGGGGGACTCAAAAATAACGTGAAATCTCTGTTCCCCCTCTCTCTCTCTCCTCTCTCCTTTTTAAATTCCTCTCCTACAAAAAGAGAGAGAGAAGAGAGAAGTTCCCAGCTAAGAAAAACAGCAAAAAAAACCCTTGAAAAAAAAAATTTAAGGAAAACTGCAGGAAAACTGCAGGTATTTTTGGCCAAAAACCTTCATCAAAAAACCTTATTTTTTCCCTTTATTCGAAA
>JAFNEN010006656.1:0-17673 GCA_019343175.1 Oedothorax gibbosus
TTACAACAGAAATTTGAAATTTTTTTTTTAAATTTTATGCGATTTTTAAACCTTTTTTTTTCGGAAGAAAAATTCCGGATTTAAGGGGACGCCATTCAGATTTTCACATCTTAAAAATCGAAAAGGGTTTTTCCTATGGAAAATTTAATTCCAAGTCAATTCCGCACAAATTTTTAATAAAAGGGTTTTTTTAGTTTTTTGTATCATTGTAAAGAAGGAAAAAAAAAAAGGTAATTTCATAACAGTAATTTTTTGGGGAAAATCACATATTTATTTTTTTTTTTAAAATTTTTTTTTGAAGTTTGTAAAAAATTGAGTCGCGTTAAGTTCTAACTTTAACGAAACAAAACCTCTCAAAAGAAAAAAGATAAGCAAAAAATTCTTTCACTCCTAAACAGAATAAAACTTTTCCACATCCGATTTAAATTTTTAAAAAAAATTTTTTAAAA
Source organism: Oedothorax gibbosus (assembly GCA_019343175.1). Classification (NCBI taxonomy): domain Eukaryota; kingdom Metazoa; phylum Arthropoda; class Arachnida; order Araneae; family Linyphiidae; genus Oedothorax; species Oedothorax gibbosus. Next base: position 450 of record JAFNEN010006656.1, read on the forward strand.
AATTAAAATATTTGTTTTTTTTTAAAAAAATTTTAAACAAAAGTTACACAAAAATGAAAGGAAACATTTACAGCAACCCTATGACCTAAATGACGCTGTTTTCTTTCCCCTCGGGGCGGGGGGTAAAATTAGCGTGGGGGTGGCGGGCCCCTGTTTCCCTAAGAAAGGGGGGGGAATTTTCTCCGGGGGCTTATTTTGGGCCTAGAATTTTTAACTCGGGTTTTTTTTTGGGGCAGGGATCTTTTTAAACGGGTCTAGTTTTTTGGGCATTTTGTCATGATTGGCGGGGTTTTTTAGGGAAAGGACTTCTGAAGAAACGCTTTCCCGGCGGCGGGGAAATTTCGAGAAGAAAAACTGTGTTTTGGGTAAATAGGGGAATTTAAATTAGTATTATTTATATACCAAAAACAGGACATGGGTTTAGTGCTTTTGGGAAAAAATTATTATACTTAATACCTTTTCCCTTTAAAAACAAAACGCGCAAACTAAAACAAAACTCGATTTTTTAACGGGTTATTTTTTTTTAATTTTAAAAAAAAAAAAAACTGAAATTAAAATTTTTTAAATTTGTCTGAAATTACATTATTTCCCCATTATTTATTTTTATTTTTCCAAACCTTATTTGTTTTCTCCTATGAAAATTACTTTTTTGGGGGCCGGTACCAAAACCCAAATTTTGTTTTTCGATTTTGGGAATTTTTTAAAACAATTACTTTTTGTTTTTTTTTTTTAGGGCAAATTTTTAAATTTACGTGAGAAAAATATATTTCGTTTTGTGGCCAATACTATTTTTCTTGTTTTCCAAAAATTGGGGGAAAAAGTAATTTTTTTTGAATTTTAGAAAATTTTAATTGGGAAACCCAACCAAGGCCGGTTTTACCCAATTAGGGCCAAACCCAAAAAAGGGCCTTTGCAGCTTCCAAGGGGGCCCCTTAAAATCATTTTTTTTTTTGGGTTTTAGAATAACCTTTAATTTTAAGTTTTTTTTAAAACTAAAATTTTAATAAAAATTACTTTTAATTAAAAAAAAATGAAAATTAAGAAAAAAATAAAAAAGAAAAATTTCTCTAAATAACCAAAGACATCGGAATATTTTCAACTTTGCCCCTCCCCACGGGCCTAGTATTTTTCTTTGATGTATTTTAAATTGGCATTCTAATTAATTCGACACCTTTTATTTTTAAAAAAATTGGGTATGCATTTTTATAAAAATAGTTCATGGCTGCATAAGGTTTATGGACATTTTAATTTTTTTTTTTTTTTTGGCTCCGATGCTGAAATTTAAACTTTTTGTATCCGTTGAGCAAGACTTTTTTTTAAATAAACTATTAATTAGGGTTACCCTTTGGGTAGACTTGGTGTTGCCTTTGTATATATTTTTTTTGGGGTTTTGGTTTATTAAGTTTTTAAATGTTACTTTTTACAATTTTGTGAGGATATGGAATCTCCATTGTTTTGGTTTTTTTGGGGCCCTTTAAAAAATCCCAATAGGGTGTCATACATATATTAACCTGTAAAAACCCATTAGGGGAAAAAATTTATTTTAAGATTTTTATGACTTTTTTAAAGGTCCTATTTTTTGGAATTTTATTTCCTTTTTTAACTCAATTTTTTGTCGTATTAAAGGGATTAACTTTGAAAATCAAAATAAAAAATTTTTAAAGGTTTTTCCCACTTCGTGCGCATTCAGAAATGATTTTTAAAATTTACAAAAACCCCTTTACGGGGGCTATTTTCGCTTCGAATTTCCCTGTCCTCATTTACAAATTTTTAAATACACCCTTATTAAGATAAAGAAAAACACCTATAAATGGTTGTTCTGGTAAAAAACTATAATTGTTGTAATAGTTGCAGTACTGATTACATTTTTTAAAAAAAAGGGGGAAAGGGTATGCTTTTTTTTTTATGTATTATACGATTTCACTTAATTAAAGAATTAATCTGAGTTACCCAAACTGTTTTTAAAAAAAAATTCAAACAAATTCGTGATTATAACTACCCCCAAGAACTTTTGGTCTCTTATTTTTATATATTACCCCCAACCATCAACCATGTCTTTTTTGGGAACAATCAGCTCAAAATCGTCCTTTTCCATTTTAAACCTGTTTGTAGAAATAGGGAACCCAGGGGACCCCTTTAAACCTTATCGGGTTTTTTCATAGTTTTTCACTGAACATAGAGAAAAGAGGGTGCACTGAGAGAAGCTAGTTATTTGAAGGGACACATTAAAAAAAAAAATTTAAAAAACAAAAACCAACAACACAATTTAGATTAATTTTTTTTTTTCACCCTTTGGGCTATGGGCATTTTTATTTGTTACCCATATATGTTGTCTTTATTGGGAAAAAAAGGGACAACCTTTAGTTTGTCTTTTAATTTTTTTTCTGTTGGTTTGTTATGAAGTTTAAATTTGTTTTTTTTCAAGGGATTCTCAAAGATGATTAATTAAAAACTGGGGATTATTTAAAATTAGGGGCTTTTAATTACTTTAAAAAACCAAAAAACAACATTTTACGGGATACGGGATTTTAACGAAAACCTTATTATGACAAACCAAAAGGGGGAGAGTTTTCAGACCTGACAGACGGGACAAGTGTTCCCAAAAAACCCATTTTTTTTTAAAAAAAAATTGTATAAACCCCCCAAATCGTATAGAAAAAAACACATTCCCCATTTTCGAAATTTCAACCTTTTTAATTTGCAAAAACTTTTTAAATTTCCTTTTTATTTTTTTACTACTTTTTCCGTGAGCTTGTAACTATAGTAAAAACAAAGATGAATTATTAATAAAGTGTTTTAAATTTTTTCTTTTTCCCCCAAATTTTTTGAGGATAAGAGAGGGGTCCATTATGTTTTTTTTTCCCGGGGCCCCGGGTCCAATACGGTGTCGTACCTATTCCCTTTTCCCTAAAGGTTATATTCATTATTTGGGAAAATTTGATTTTAAATTTTTTTGACTGTTAATTCTTAGTTTGATTATTAGGGGCCTTTTTACTCCCAACTATTTGTAATATTTAAAGATTAAACCTTGAAAATCATATACAAAATTTTCAAATATTTTTTCCCTCTTAGTGACGCAAATTTAAAAAAAAGGGTTTTTTAAAACAAACTTATCTTCCAATGAGGACTGTGAGGGAAACCAGGGGGGGGGAATGGGGAATTATCCCCCCCCCCCCCCCCCCCTTCTCCAAAAAGATTATAAAAAAAAGACCGAAAAGACTAAAGATTCCCTTTTTAAAAACAAATGTTTTTTTTTTAAAAAAAAAATTAAAAACACAGATACTCGTTTTTTTTAAAAAAATTTTAAAGGAAAACCGACAAAAACCAAAAAATAAACCATTTGGGGTACCACAAAGTGGAAAGGGTTTTGATACAAAAAAAACTCCCTCTGTTTGGTTTTTTGTTTTTAAAAAAAAAAAGAACCAAAAAAGCCGTAAGGTTCACTACCCCCTTTTTTCTAGCAGAAAAGGGGAAAACCCTCCTTTCCACAAGACTATGAACCCCGGGGCCCCAAACACTTGTGATGACAGGCCCAAAGTCAGTCCCCAATTGCTCGAAGACCCACATTTTCTAAAACCCCTTCTGAACCCAAAAAAATCCAAAACAATGCCTTAGCTTTCGGGTTGAGTTCTTTTATGTTTGTACTCTTTACACAGGTTTCTTGCCTCTCACCCTTCAGGGCCCATGTGCAAACCACTGGGCAATTTTTAAAACTGCGTTATGTGCAACAAGAGTAACTTTTTTTTTTGGAGTCAAAAGGGTCTGGTTCTTTTCCAGGTTCCATAGTTCCATCAAAACGGATTGGGGCACTCGTTCATTATTTTTTTTGTCCCGGGGGGTGATTAAATACATACTTTTTGTGTCTTCCTAAAAAAACCCCGTACCCAGTGGCTGCACCCTTTATAAAAATGATGTTTGATCGAAAATCCCGGCTATTTTTACAAAAATCCAAGAACAAAAAAGATTGAGGGAAAAAAAAAAAGAAAAACCAGGTTCCCGAAAAAGGCCAAAAAAAGAAATTGTTCAATTCGGTTTTTAAGTCGTATGGTGTTAATTTTTGTCAAAGGCCAGAAATTTAACAGAACAGGGTTCCCAAAAGGGGAAAAAAGGACAAATTCCTTGCACAGGGGTTAAAAAATTTTGTCGAGGGGCAAAAGAAAGGAATTTGGGTAGAAAAACCCCTTCTACTCAATTCTCAGAGCTCAAAATGGTTTTTTAAAAAGAAGAAAACGTTTTACAAAACGTCAAATTTCGGGTTTAATTTTTCAAGATGCTTCCAACCTACCAACTTCAAAAATTTTTCAAAAATTCTTCTTTACGCAACTTTGAAAAATTCCGGGGGAGCCACTAGATACGGGGAAAGGGGAAAAAAAAGAATCAAAAACGGTAAAAGCCCTAGAAAAAGCAATGAATTTTAAAAAATTGAATCGGGGGGCGGCTTATTTAAATTTACAGTGAATTTCCCTTCCCTAGGACATTCCCAGATGGGCAATTTTGGGTTTCAAATTCTGAGGGTTTTTGTTGAGATAAAATGCCCTTTTAACGAGCCAAGATAAACACCCAATGCAATTTTCTTCGCAATGGCCGGCAATCTTTCTGATGCCCCCATAAGGATAGGAATCTTTCCCTTTTAATTAATCGGAAGCACGATCACTTTTATTTAAATTCCCGGGTCCAATTGCATATCGCCCCAAAAAAATTACTGTCTTTTTGGGGGGTGGTTTCCCCTATAGGCTGGTAATAGAAAAAATTTTTTAAAAAAAGGGCATTTTTGGGAAAGGGGCAAATGGAATCCCACCTTGTAAAAAAATTTTACAAAAAATGCATTCTTCCCCGAACTTATCGATCCGGGGTCAAACCCCAGATCTATGGCCCCTAAGGGGGCCCCAAAATATTTTTGGATGCACAGATTTTTTAAAACTACAGAAAAAAAAAAGAAATAAAAGGAAAAATTTTAATATTTCCCCCTGACAACCGGCCAGCACCTCAAAATGAGTTTTTTATCTTCGGCACTCATTGGAATATTTGCTTTTTACTAACAATCTACATTTTCAATTCCCTTTGACAGGTGCCGTATTCCAAATTTTTTTTCTTCAACACAAAGACCAGAACCCTGCTCCTCCTGACATCTATTTTTTTTATGGGCCCAAAAATATTGCCAAAAAAGGGGTTTTTTCAAGTAAACATAAATTTTTACAAATTTCCCTGGCAAATACCGGGCTTCTATATATTTTTTTTTCCAAAACAAAGACCGGAAACCCGCTCCTCCTAGACATCTTAAATTTTCTTTTTTTACCAAAAACCAAATTTCCAATAAAAAAAAATTATTCAAGTAATCATATTTTTAAAAATTCCTCTGACAAGTACAGTACTTCAATAATGTTTTTATTCAACAAAAAGACCGAAACCTGCTTCTACTGACATCAACATTTTTTTTAAATATGAAAAAATCTTTGCCAAAAGTGATTTTTCAAAATAATCAAATTTTCCCCTTTGACAAATGCGTACTCCAATAATATTTTTTTTTTAACATAAAAACCAAAACTGCTCCCTGACATTAACATTTTTTTAAATGCCAAAACTCATTGCTAAAAGTGATTATTCAAATAATCAACATTTAAAATTTCCCCCTTTGACAGGTGCTGTTTTCCCAACATATTTTTTTTTTTCAAACACAAGACCAAAACCCCTGCTCCTCCTAATCTATTTTTTTATGTAAAAAACTTATTGCCAAAAGTGATATTAAAGTAATCATATTTTAAAAATTCCCTAAAAAACAAGTACAGTACTTCAATATTTTTTTTTATTAAACACAAAGCCGGGAAAAACTTTTTCTATGACATTAACACTTTTTTTAAAAAAAAAAACTCATTCCCAAAAGTGATTATTCAAAAATATACATTTACAATTCCTTTGACAAATGCGTACTCCAATGTATGGTTTTTTTTTCCAACATAAAGACCAAAAACCTGCCCTCCTGTCTTAAATTTTTTTTTTAGTCAAAACTCATTGCCAAAAAAAGCGATTATTCAATAATCTACTTTAAAAATTTTCCTCGACAAGTACAGTACTTAATATATTTTTTTTTCTGCAAAACAAAAGACCGGAACCTGTTTCTACTGACACTAACATTTTTTAAAATCGAAAACCATTGCCAAAAAGTGTTTTATTCAAGAATCATTTTTTTAAAATTCCCTGCAAGTACTGTACTTCTAATTGTTTTTTTTTTTCCAACACAAAGATGGGAACCTGCTCCCCCTGCCTAATTTTTTCTATGCCAAAATCTTGCCAAAAGGATTTTCAAATAATCATACATTTACAACCCCCTTTGACAGGTGCTGTTTTTCCAACTATTTTTTTTTCAACACAAAGACCAGAACCGCTCCTCCTGGCATTAATTTTTTATACCAAAAACCCATTGCCAAAGGATTATTAAGTAATCATTTTTTTAAAAAATTTCCTTGACAATACAGTACTTCAATATATGTTTTTTTTAAACACAAAGCCCGGAACCTGCTTCTATGACATCTAACACTTTTTTTTTACGAAAACTCATTGCAAAAGGATTATTCAAGTAATCATTTTTTTCAATTCCCTCTGAAAAGTATGTACTTGAATATCTGATTTTTCCCCAACACAAATTATTCCAACACATTTACTCCAACAAAAGTTTTTTATAATTAACCCCAAAAAACTTTTGTCTTAAATTACCCCCACCAACAAAACACATATAAAAAACCACAATGAAAATAGACTGTCCTTCGCGAATTTCTTTTCCTGGCCCGTCAGCTAAAAAAAACGTCCATCCTTTTTCACCTGCTTGTAGTCATAGGGTACAGCCCACCCCCGCCTTATCTGTCTTTCATAGTATTCATGAGAGGAAAAAATGAAGGTTTCACGAGAGAAGCTGGGGTAGTTATTTTAAGCTTTCCTAAAAGATGATTAATCATTTATAAAAAAGCGGGGGAAAAACACATAAAACCCCAAAAAATGATTTAGTAATTTGGAGGATTTTTTTCTTAGTTTATGTCCCAATATTTTTCTAAGATAAAATTTGTTTTTGTTTTAGTAATATTTTTTTTTTTGAAAAGTTATTGATGATAATAAAGTTGTCAACAATGCAATTAAAAACTATGTGGGTGTGAAATTATAACTAAACATCGTATTTTAAAACTCCTTTGTGTGCGGGGGGTGATTTATGTTGGAGGACAAGCTATTTTCGTAATACTTTTTTTAAAAAAAAAAACGCGCCAACTAAAAATTAAAACAAAACAGTTTTATGGTTTTGTTTTTAAAAAATGATATAATTTTATTTGCTTATTAGATTATTTTATTATTTATTAATTTAGTCAAACCCCTTTGTTTTTCTAAAGTGTAATTAAATTTTTTTTTTACCAAAAATAATTTTGTTATTGATATTAAAGTTTTCAAAAAAAAAAATTTTTTTATTTTTTATTTTGAGTGCAATTTTATTCAGCGTAAAAAAAATTTTTTAATTTTGTCTCCAATGCACTTTTCTTGATCCAATACTGTGAAAAAGAATTATTTACAATTTTTGCGATCTAAAGGAAACCAAAAAAAGACCGGATTACCAATTAGGCAAAACAAAAAGGGGCCCCGCAGCTTCCAAATGGGCCTCTTTTGAATCATTTTTTTTTTTTTTAAATTTAACCCTTTTATAACTTCAGTTTCTTTTAAAACTCAATTTTAATAAATTTACTTCAGATCTAAAATGTAATTAAAAAAAAAAAGAAAAAAAAAGCGAAATGAAACGAATGAGCGAAATGAATCTGAATAACCAAGACTAGGAATATTATAGACCAACGGAAACGCACAAATAAAAAAACAAAAAAAGCAACACCAGGAGAAACCTTCTAAAAAACCCTTTACCAAAGTGTTTCAGATAGACAGGGGGACAAACCCTCCAGGCAACTAAAAAAAAAAAAAACAATTGAGCATAACACAAAAAAGACACTTATAAAAAAAAATATCCTCGTTTCAATGACCCCCTTTTTCGGAATTAGCAACCTCCAAAAAAAGTGGGAGGAAAACACCAAAAATGATTCGAATTTGCGACCCTCATCCAATTTCTTTCTTACCTTATATTTCTTTTTTGGGAATTGAAAATAAAAAATACGTCATTTTTAATTAAGCTACATTTTATTACGATCAAGATTGGGGCAAAACGCCTTTGAAATTTCTGTTAATTCCATTTTTAGTTTTCGGATACCTCCAATTTATTATTGATATCTAAGTTTTCACACGTTCCTTGGTGCTATTTTTTTTTAGCGAAGTTTTTTAAATAATTTCAAAGTTCACAGCAATATTACTATTCGTCTTGGCACCAATATTTTACTTTGGGAAAAAATATTTTTCTGATAAGGGAAAAAATTGGGAAAAATACACATGCATGTGGTCAGAGCCCACTTCAGGGCATTTTTTCCTTTTTGCTTTGGGTTTTCTTTCGCCTAAAAAAACAACGCCCAGAAAAAACCCCCTTAGCGATTTTCACCCCCCTCTCCTCAAACCCCCCTTCAGGGAAGGGCTGTCCCAAAAGTGGGGGGCCCAAATTTGCCGGGAATGGGCCCCGTCAATCGAAAATTCATTACAGCAAAAAGGCGAAAAAATGCATTTTAGGCCCCCTCTGGATTCGGAAAATCTAGAGGTTGACTTGGAGATTAAAAAGGCGTCCTCTTAAGTAATTTTTAAAATTTTTTTTTGTTTTGTTGCTTACTCTCATTACAAAAAGAAAAAAATGAGTTTCCCGGCAAATAGGGAATTTTGAAGGTCCCATTTTTGGGGGGCCCCATCTACTGCAAAAAATTTTTTACTGTCTATTTTTATTTCCCACTTAATTATCCGTCCCGTAAAATTTAAGACACTTTTTCCCAGGCCCCTTTTTTCAATTAGGTTTTAAATAGGTTAAAAACCAAATTAAGTTATACTTTAATCTAAAAAATAAATTCCCTACATTTTTTAAAAAGTAAAAACAGCAAATAAACTCCACCCTTTTGCCGTAAAAAAAAAATTTTATTAAAAAATATTAAGTGTAAAGGGGGAAAATACAAGTTTCCTATAGGCCCCTTTCCTTTTAAATCCTCCCCTTTTACACATAAAAAAAAAAGTTACTTGTAAATTCATAAAGTAAAAAAAAAATTTTTGTTTTTTTTAATTTGGGAATCTGCTCTTTGTGTTGTGCAAGGCGGGGGAATTTAATTTTTAAAACATTATTTCCCCACAGTTTGCACTATCGCGTTTTTAAATAAAATGGGCCACCACAATTGTGGTGGTTTATTTTGGTTTTTATTTTATTTTTGGAACAAAAAAAAAAACTATATGTCCCCACACAAAAAAAAATTTTTTTTGGGGGTTTAATTATTTTTTTAAAAATTTTTTTTCCCTTAAATTTTTTAAAATTCTAAACATAAAGCATGGTTTAAATTAATACTCATATAAAAATATTTTTTTTTAGCAGGATTTGGGAAATTTAAACATGGCTTTTTTTCCCAAAAAGTTGCTTTTGCTTTTAAAAATTAAATTTACTATAATTTGCAAAAAATTTTCCCTTAAACGAGAACTTCCCTTTGAAATATTACATAAAAGAAGATTTTATATTTTTAAAAAAGCAATAATAATTCAAAAAGGGTCAGTTTTAAAAAATTTTTTTAAATTGAAAGTGTCGAAACAGTTTTCCATCAAAGTGAAAACTAAAAGGGAGGGGAAATGTTATTATTTTAAAAACATTTTATTGAAAAAAATATTTTTTTGAATAAGGCAATGGGGGCCTATTTTAAAAAAAAATTTTTGGGAAACGTTTTTTTATTTGTTTTAAAATCATCAAGGGTTAATATCTAATTGTACTTTTTTGGGTTTTGAATTTTTTCCATATTTAAATTTTTAGGAAGATTAAAATTTTATGAAAAAAATTTAAAAATTGTATAAATGCTAAAAAAATACTCCATACTTTTTGTAGGATATTTCCTAAAACTCACGCCCTCTAAGAAATACCCTGGAAATGTGGGGCTCATCACAGTCGTTCGGGTAACGAAGACCCGGGAACTTTCAAGTGTTTTTCCCCTGACTGCCCGGGGAATCACTTTCACCATCCCCATTATATTTTAATTTCCTTTTAAAGCATTCACAAAAAAGGGGAACTACTTTAGCCCCATTGATATCGACAGCTTGAGAAGATGATTTTCCCATAAACCAAATTGGTCCTTTTTTCGAACCTTGCCAAGAATGTTCTTTCAACCCCATTTTGCGAGGGTTTTGGGACTCACCAAATTATTGCCCGGAGAAAGTAGAACTGGTTTTTTTTTCTGGGGTATTAAATTAGTTTTCTAGCTACCGTTTTTAACTTAAAATCCGGGGGTTTCCCTTTGAAAATTTTTTCCCCCATTTTTATCCCAGGTGATCTTCAGTATTTTTGCTATGAGGGATGTCAGCTTGCGATTCGGAAAATGCTTTTACTGAAAACCCGATTTTGGGTTTCGTTTGGGTTTCCCCCCCCATCGTTATTGGGAAAAGTGGCAACTCCCCCCAAGGCTTTTAAACTTATGGGTAAAATGGGGATGACTGATCCCCTAAACGTTTGGGAAAAGTCCCCGACAACTTTTCCCATTTTAATAAGATCTTAATTCGTTTTTTAAAACCGTAAATTGACGATTCCGGGCAACAATCTTGCGGAAGCATCAGCTTTTTTCTTACCATCATGAAATTCTTCAGGATTACCGTTAGTAAAGACTACATGAGGTTCCAGCGAGTTTCGGAATCCAGGAAAAATTTGCCCCCTCGAAACCCCTTTCTTGGTGATCTAAAAGTACCCAAATTAGATTTGGTATTTGATTTTCCCCCGGCTCATTTGCCCATAACACCCGGCCTGGAAACCGTTTTTGGCCCAGGGGGGGGGGGGGGAAAAATATTTGGGACGTTCGAAATGTTTCCAAATGGGTTTATTCTGGGGCCAGGGGGACCCGATTTTTTTTCCCGGGAAGGGGTCGCCAGTCTCCCGTCAAAAAGGAAAACCACCCGAATTTGTGGTCTTCGTTGAAAACCGAAGGCATTTTTGGCCGAGAGCCCTAAAAAATTTTCAGTAAAAATCAAATATTATAAACTGAACCTTCCAAAAGTAATTTACTTTAACAAAAAAATTTTATTATTTTTAAAAATTAGTACCCCTTTTAAAGTTAAAGCTACTTATTTAAAAAATTTTTTTTTTTTTTAATGAACCCATTTTGCCCCCAATATTGTTTTTTTTTTTTTTTTTTGGTTTAAGATATTTCTTTTAAAAAAATTTTTAATTTTAAACTCTTACAAAAACAAGTAACTGAAACTCGATAAATAAAACAATTTTGAAAAAGTGATCATTTTAAATTTCTTACAGGTAAAAAATTAGCATTTTTTGGGGAAAAAAAAACCTAAACTCTAGCTAATTTAAATTTTTTAGAGGAAAAAATTCTTCAAAAAAAACTTGAAATCCCAAAAAAAGTTTTATGAAAGACAAAAGTTTTAAAAATTTTTTTCAACTTTTATAAAGGGGTTTTAAACTAATTAACGTTTATTAACAAAAAATTTTTGGGGGCGAAAATAAATTTCCTGCTAAAGGGTTTCATTTAAGAAAAACAAAATATTTTTTTTTTTTTTTTTTAAAAATTTGGCAATAGTAAAAAAAATTTAAAATTTTTGGACAAAAATAAATAAACGATTTTTTTGGGAAATGAAGATATTGTGTTTTTCCCCAAATGGTAGGAAAAGGGGTTTAAACTGCTTAAAAAAATACTTTAAATCACGGTTAGAAAAAACATTTAAATTTACAACATTTTTAGGAAAAAAAAAACCAAAAAAAAATATTATCCAATATATTAATCACTAAGAATTTAGCTAAATGCTTTAGATAACCATGTTTTTATTTCATAAACAAAAAAATTTTTAAAAATAAATATTATAAAATTAAATATTTGGGATAAACTAAATTTGAACAATTTTCTAAAATTGGAAAAAATTGGGTTTAAAAATTAAATTATAAAATCTACTGAAAATTTTACTTAGGGTTTTGGGATTTATATTGATCACAAAAACCCCTCTTTAAAAATTCCCTTTTAAAATTTTGTGCATTTGCGCACATAAAAGAAAACCAGATAGATGACACCGGGAAAAAACGTAAGATGTTTTTTTTTAAACTTTAATGTGATTTGAGAAAATTTTAATTAAAATTTCTTATTTCGTAATATTTCGGTTTTGTTAAGAAATAGAAATAAGCATTAATTAAAAAAATATTACTTTTTACACTACCCACAATTTTTTTTTAAAGAAATAACAGATATAAAAAACTTATATTGTTTAAAAATAAGGGATTTTTTTAAAATAGATAAAAAAATGCGTTTTTATTTTTAAATTTAAACTTTACTTTGGGGTACAAAAACCCAAAAAATTTTTTTATTAAAAGAGTATTCCAAATATTCGAAATTTTTTTAATTTCCCTTTTTTTCAAGGCAAACCTGAAATGGATCATCCAGGCTTTTTAAAGCAATGTAAAACCTAAATATTGTTGTCATTAAATAATTTTTATTGAAATTTATCTTTGGCTTACTAGACAAGTTAAATTAAAAAAAATGATACAAAAACAAAAAAATTAAAAACTGTTAAAAAAGTACAAAAAAGATAAATTTTAAAAAAAATAGGGGAAAAAAAAAATGTATTAAAAAATTGTGCACAAAACCATCTTTTTCCTTTGTGTTGACGAAAAAAAACCTTGTGACAAAGTATAAAAAAAATTTTTATTTATAGGGGAATTTTTTTTAATCGTCATTTTTTTCTAAAAAAAAGTTCTTTTTAAAAACCTTCAAAACCAAAATTTTTCCTTCCTTTATTTTTTCCATTGTTAAAAAAAAGAACGTTATATTTACGTTGGGAAGCTCAAATATCTTTTTTTTTTTCCCAAAATTTTTAAGGAAAAAACTTTTGTATTAAAGCTTAAAAGTGAAAAAAAAAATTTTTGTATTTAGAAGGTCTTTTAAAAACCCTTTTAACCCCCAATTCAAATTTAAAAAACATATCCCCAAAAAGGGAAATTTTTGAGTCAAAAATTTTTTAATTTTTTTTATAAAATATGCAGGAAAAAAAGTTTTTCAATTTTTTAAAAAAACTTTTCCCCTCCCAGAGTATTGTATTCTTAAAAGTTTTTTTAAAGGGTTTTTATTTTTTCCAGTAAAAATGTGGGAATTCCCTTTTACTGTCCCGCATTTGTTTATTTCATCTTTTGTCCCTTCTAGGTAAAAATTTTATTAATTTTGGGAATATTCGTCAAAAGTAATTTAATTTTAAAAAAAAATAAATTGTTTTTTAATTCTGCTTTTTTATTCCCTTAATTATTCTTATTTTTTTCTTAATAAAGTTTTACGGTCTTTCCCTAATTTTACCGATATTTTTTTTTTTTTTTTTTAAAAAAAAAATTTTTAGGTGCTTCCCAAAAAGTAACTTTGTCATTCCCCAAAATGTGGGGCTTCTAATATCTTTCAGAATTTGATCCCTTTCCCTTTCCCGCCTCAGAAATTTAAAAAAAAAAGCCTAGTGCTACCGTAAAACCCTCAAACTTATTAAAATTTTTTTATTAAAAAATAAAAAAAGATTTAAAAATTGGTTTAAATACCAACCATGTTTGAATGTTACGAAAATTTTCAAATTTTTACTGTTTAAAAATTTTGTTGTATAACTTCCTCCCCCCCCCCAAAAATGGTAGCAAACCTACGTTACACCACATTTTTTTCAGTGTAATACTCTTCATGTTTTTCACATTTGCATTAAATAATAAATATATGGGATATATTATAAATTTTAAAAAATTAAAACTTAATTTTTTTGATAGCTTTAAAGGTCACTTTCCCCTTCAAAACAAGTAGGTTTTGTAACAGAATTTTGTGATTAAAACCCCTTCCCCCCACAACGTTGTATTTACCACAAAAAGGGAAAATGGCGCCAACCCCCGCATTAATTTTTATTAAACATTTTTCATGCTAAAAATTTGGGTAGTTTCTTTTAAATTTTAATTTTGAAATTCAATAAAATTTTTCTTATCGTTTTCAAAAATTAATTTATATTTTCCCCCGAATAAAATTTTGAATATTCCTTTAAATTTTAAAAAGAAAATTTAAAAATTCCATTTTCAAAGTACGAAAAAATCTGGTTTGTGAAAAAATATTTGACGTCATTTCAAACGATCGAGTCACAAAAAAAAATTATTTTTAAAAATTTTTTGTCTAAAAGAATTAAAGTTTCTCGAGCGATTTTTGCGAATGGCAATGGGATTTTTAAATTTCCCAAAAAAATGGCTTCTTATGCTTTTTTTCATTAGCCCTTAAAATTTTTCAGTTTTTTTAAAAAATTGTCTTCGAATTCGAATTTTTCTCTGAAATTTTTAAATGTTTTTCTAAATTTTGATGCGCTGTTTTTTTTTTTTTTTAAAGTATCAATTGTTCCCTAAACATTTGTAGTTAGAGGGTATGAAAATGGGTTTAGGGGCAGACAGACTGAACGATTATAATACCTTCCACTTTTTTTCGTTAAAACGTAGTGTGGGAAACTAAAAAAACTAGATCGGGACCTACTGCGTATTTTTTTTAAATTAAAATGCCACCAACTAAAACGTTTCCAATACAAGATGCCACCAAAAAACCCACTCTAATCTTTTTAAACATTACGAGAAAATGAAAAAATGTCCCCTTTACAAACGGATCTCGATAAAAGCCTATTTTTTTTTCCGAAAATTCGATCGGGGGAAACTGTAGAAATAATCGATTTTCCAAACCATAAAATAATAAATTAAAAAAAAAAACCCTTTTAAGGGAAAGGGCCCCGTTTGGAAAAAAACTTGGGCCAAAAAAAAAAGGCCACGCCCTTTGGTTTATGCGTTTGAAAACCTTTTTTTTTTAAAAAAAAAAACGAAAAAAACTTTTCTTTTTTTGAAATGGAAAGCGTAAAAACGTTTTTTTTTTAAAAATAGCTATAAAAAGAAATTTTTTTAGAATTTAAACTATTGATATAAAATTTAAAATTTGACCATTTTTCGCAGACTAATTTTTTTTAAAATATGTTTTAAAACATTTTAAAGTTCTTAAAAAAAAAAATTAAATAGGGGTAATTTTTTTAAGTTTTCAACAAAATTTATTTTTTTTTAGCCTTTAAAATTCAGTATGTGTTAATATTTTTTTCGCAATTTTTGGGGTAAAAGATATTTTTAAAAAAATAAAAAGCCCACCTTTTAAAAAATTTTTAAAAGCATTTCAAAGTAACAAAAATCCCTTTTTTTTTTGAAAAGTTTTTTTTTAAATCTTCTAAAATTTAGGGTTTTCAAAATTAATTTGCAAATTTTATAAAAACAAGCTATTTCAAACCTAAAAGTTTTGTGAAAAATTGAAAAATAAATTTTAATTTTAAAATTTTTATTGAATTCACATCGGGAAAATTTTTTTGTGCTTATAGCAAGTTTGTATCTTAACGTTTTTATAAATTTCATCGGGAAAAAAAAAAAAATGTGTAATCATTTTTTATATATTCTTCCCAAAAATTTTTTTAATTCCCTTTTAAAAAAGGGTTTACCCTTTTATCTTTTTTTTATTCCCCTGCTCGAAAGTTTTTTTTTTCCCTCCCCCCTTTTTAAAAGGGAAAGCTCCCAAAGAGAATATTTTTATTTAAACAAAATCTGTCTCTAAAGTGAGGGAAAATTTCATGGGTAAATAAGACCATATATATAATAAATTAATTATTTTATTTATATTTTTATTATGAATTTATACTCGTAATTTAAAAGAAATGCTATCACTTTTTATTAAAGCCGGTTAATTCATTGCATTAAAGCTTTTAAATAAGGGCCCCTTTAAAGGTTTTTCCTTTTTTTTTTTGATTGTAAAATTTTTTGTTTATGAAAACGGGAATAAAGGTTGGCTACTGGGGTGACCGAGTAAAACATTAAACTAATTTATGGGCGGGATAAACAGTAGGAATTTTATGTTCCACAAAAAGGGATCGATTACTTTTTTTTGATCGTTTGTTTTTAAAAATAAAATTTTGATTAAGACAATTTCAATGGTAGTGTTTTTTAAATTATTATTGTAGGTTAGAACCCTTAAAAAAAAAATTTCTTTCATTTCCAATGGCATGAATCACAATATTTTTTAAAAACCATGTTTTTTGGATAAAATTTAAAAAAGAACAATTAAAAAACATTATTCTGAAATAATAAGGGTTTTAAAATGATCTTTAAAAAAATAAAGAAAAAAGTTATTTTTTTTAGTTTGAAGTAATGTAAAAGGTAAACATTTAAATTTTCCCTTTTTTTAACTTTTTTAGTGTTTTTTTAAAAACAATTTGCTGATAATTTTTTTTTTTCTTTCCCGCTATTCTTATCGTTTTAAAAAAAAGGGAAAAATTTTATGAGGGCATTTTGATAAAAAAAAAATTTTTTGGGGTAAAAATTTCAAAAACAAAATTCTCTAAAGAAAAATGATTTTTCCCGCCAAAAGGGCCTTTATTTTTATGAATACTGGGTTTTGGGTTATGGAGTTGAAACTTCTAACCAAAAAATTTTTTGTGAAAAAAGCCAAAAATATGACCGGACCCCGGGAAAAACTTAAGTAATACAAGAAAATTTTTTCCCATCTAAAAATTTCTTTTGACCCCCCTAACCTAGGGGCATTAAAATCAAACAATAGTAAAATTAAAAAATAATTTAAAAAATAAAAAAAACCCCAATTTAAAGGCTTCAAAAGTAATTAATAATAAAAAAAGCAAGCAAAAATGATATTTTTCTATATACATAAAAGGCAAAAAATTCCGTTTGTTTGTTTGCTTGTTTTTTTTTGTTTGTATAAGACCGAGATTCTAAAGGGAAACCCCGCAACAGATTGGGCCCCGAAATTTTTGGGACAAAAATTCATCTCATCTCCGGGAAAAAACAAAAGGGTAAGAAATTTTTTTGAATCAAACCCTTCCTTTTTTTTCTTTTTGAAAAGTTTTTTTTTGAAAAAAAATACACCACTTTTGGGTCAAATTTCCCATCATGTTTTTACTTTTCCCGATGCCATCGGCTGAAAAAATTAAAAAAAAACTTTTAACAAAAGTTTAAATTTAAAAATTTAAAAAGTTTTTTTTTTTTCGTTGCCATTAAAATTTAGAAAAATAAAATTTTATTTGAAAAAAAATTGACCTGTTTCAAGGAAAGTAATTCCGG
>JAFNEN010006657.1:0-19756 GCA_019343175.1 Oedothorax gibbosus
GCCCTTCCTTTGGGGCCCGTGGTTTCTTGGGTTTTTAAAAAACCCCCGCCCTTTCCCCCAAAAGGCCTTTTTCAAAATTTATTTTTATTTTGGTTTTTTTTGGGGGCCCCCTGGGATCCCCTGAAAACTTTTTTTCCCCTTTTTAAAACCCCTAAGAAGGGAAAAAAAATCCCCCCATTCCTTTTTTCCCCCCTTCCCCAGAAAATTTTATAAAAACCCCCCTTTCCCCCCTTTTAAATAATGCCCTTGGGGCCCCCCTTTTTTGGGGAATTTTTTTCCCCCGGTCCCCCTTAAAACATTTTGCCCGACCCCCTTGGGAAAACGCAAAAAAGTGGAAAAATTTTTTTTTGTTTCCCATGAAAAAACCTTTTTTTTTTAAATGTTTCCCCCGTGGGGGTTCCCCCCGGAAAAATTTAAACTTTTCCAAAAATTTTCTCACCCGGTTCCCAAAAGGTTTTTTTTTTTTTAGAAAAAACCCTTCCCCTTTTTTTTTCCCCCTCCCTTTTCCTTTTGGCCTTTTTCCCCCCCTTTTCGGGGTTTTTTGGGAAAACCTTTGGTTTCCCCCAAAGATGTCCTTTTTTTTGCCACTATTCCACCCCCAACCCCCTTTTAACCCTTTTTTCTTTCCCGACCCTCCTTTTTTTTTTTGGGTTTTTTTGGCAGGAAGCCCTTCCCCCCCATAAAAAATAAACCCCTTTTTTTTCCCAAATGAAAATTTCCCCCGCAAAATTTTCTTAAAAAAGGGGGCCCCCCTGGGGAATTTTGGGCCCCCCCCTGAAAAAGAAACCCTCCTTTGGGTTTTTTTTTTTTCGTAAAGGTTTTTTTGGACCCAGGAAAACCCTTTCCCACTAGAAACTTCCCCCTTTTTATGTTAAACCCCCATTACAACTTTTCCCCGGTTTTGCCCCTTCCCCCTTTTTTTGGTTTTTTTTTTTTTGGTTTTTCTTTTTTTTTTTCGTTCCCTTTTTTTTTTTGTTTTCCCCGCGTTTTTTTTTTTTCCCCTTCCTCCCTTAGGCTTTTTTCCCCCTTTCCCCCCCGACCCTGGTTTTTTCCAAAAAACCCCCAGGGTTTTTTTTTTGTTTTTTTTTTTCCCTCCAAACTTGGGGTTTTTTCCCAAAATTCCCCCCCTAAACAATTTGGCCCCTTTATTTTTGGGGGGCCCGGTAGTAAAATTTAATTTTTAGATTTCCCCCCTTTTTTTTTTTTTTTTTTTTTTTTTGGGGAAAGGTTTTTTGTTTATTTTTTTTTTTTCCTTGGCCCCCCAAAAGAAAATTTGCAAAACCCCTGGAATTTTTTTGTCCCCCCTTTATGGCCCAAAAATTAAAATTCCCTTTTTTTTCTGAAAAAGGAATTAAAAAAGGGTTTTTTTTTCCCAAATCCCTTTTCTTCCCCGGGAAAACCCCCCCATCCCAAAACCTTTTCCCCCCCCCTTTGTTTTTTCCCCCACCCCCCCCTTTCCCAGAGTGGAAAATTTTTTTTTTTGTCCCCCTTTTTTTTTTTTCCCCCCATTTTGGGAAAAAGAAAAACTTTCCCCACCCTTTTTTTTAAACAGGGTTTTTTTGGGAAAAATTTTTTTTTTTTTTACCAAAAAAACAATCCCCTAATGCCCAAGTTTTTTTCAAATTTTTTTTTTTTTTGTTTTTTTTTTGGGAAAAATTTAATTTTTTTTTAAATTTTTTTTATTAAAAAAAGGTTTTTAATTTAGAACTAAAACCCCAAAAAAACTTGGGGAAAGGAAAAACTTTAGGAAACCCCTTTTTAAAACCCAAACCCCCAAAAAACCCCAAAGTTTTCCCAAAAAAATTTTTCCCGGGGGTTTTAAAATTTTGGGAAAACTTTTTAATTTTTTTCCCCCCATTAAAACCCCCTGAAAAATTTTTTTTTAAAAGAAAAAATTTTGGGTTTTTTTTTGGGCCCGGAAAGGGTTTTTTTTTTAAAACAATTTTTTTTTGGAAAAATTTTCCCCGAAAAAACTTCCCTTTTTTTTTTTTTTAGAAAAACCGCCTGGGGCTGGGCCAAAAGCCCCTTTTTTTGTTTTTTTTTTTTTTAGTTTTTTTGTTTGGGGGAAAAAAAATTTTTTTCCCTTTTTGTTTTTTTTTAAATTTTTTCCCCAAAATGGGAAATTTGGGCCCAAAAAAGGTTCCCCAAAAAAAAAAAGTTTTTTTTTTTTTGGGGGGGGAATTTTTTTTCTGTAACTGCCCTTTTTGGGAAATTACTTTGTTTAAATGTAAAAATTGGGGTCCCTGGAAATTTTCCCTTTTCCCCAAATTTTGGAAAATAAAAACTGAAGGGGGTTAAGGGTTTTCCCCCCCCCAACCCTTTTTTTTTCCCCGGTTGAAATTTTTTTTGGGAAAAAAATCACTAAAATTTTTAAAAGCAAAGAAAAATTTTTCCCAAAGTTTTTCCCCCCCCCCGGGGAAAATTTTTTTTTTGGGCCCCCAGTTTTGAAGGCCTTTTTAAAAAAAATTTTTTCCCCCCCCCCCCTTTTTAAACCCGTTTCCCCCCTTTTTTTTTTATTTTTTTTTCCCCTTTTTTTTTTTTCAGTTTTGTTTTAAAGCCCCTTTTTTTTTTCCAAGTGCCCTTAAATATAAAAGGGGGCCTTTAAAAAGAAGGGTTTTTTTAAATTTTCCCCCTTCCCCCGGGGGAAAACCAAAAAATCCCGAAAAATTGGGGGGGGCGCCTAAAAAAGAAAATCCCCCCCCCCTTTTCCCTTTTAAAATTTGGGAAAAAAACCCCCCTACAAAACAGGGTTAAAAAATGAAAAAAAGGGGGGGGAGGGTCCCCATTTGTTGAAAAGTCCCCCAAAAACCAAAAATAAGGGGTTTTTTTTGGTTTTTTTTTTGTCCCGGGGGGGGGGGGTTTTTTTTTTTTTTTTGAGGAAATCCCCCGAAAATTTAAAAAATAAGGTTTTTAAAAGGGTTTTTCCCCCTTTGGGGGGATGTTGGGTTTTTTTTTTTTGGAAAAGGGCCCCCTATCAAAATAAAAACCTTTAAAAATTTCCCTTTTTTTTTTTTTTTTGGGAAAAATCTTTTTGGGGAGTCCCCCCCCCCCCCAAATCAAATACAGTTTTTTGGGGAAAAACGGGGTTTTTTTGAATTTCCCCCCCAAAAGAGTTCCCCCCCGGGGAAAAAACCCCAAAGGGTTTTTTTTTTTTTTTTTTTAATTTTTTGGGGGGTTTTTTTGGCTGAAATTTTGTAAAAAAAAATTTAAATTTTGAAAAAATTTTTCCCCCCCCCAAATTTTTGGTTTTTTTTTTTCCCCCCCCATTAATTAAAAACAATTTTTATCCCCCCAAAATTTCTTTTTTCCCCCCCCGTTTTTAAACCCCCCAAACCCGGATGAGTTTAATTTTTTTCCCCCCCAATTTTTATTTTAAGTAATTTTTTTAAAAGTGGCCCCCCTTCCCTTAAAAAAAAGGGGAATTTTGGGGGGAATTTTTTTTTTTTTGCCCTTTTTTGAAATTTTTTAGAAAACAATTTGTGTGGGGGGGGGGGCCCCTTTTTCCCCAAACCGGGAAAAAAAAGAAAAAGGGGGGGTTTTTTTTTAATCAATCCCTTTCTGTTCCCCAAAATGGGAAACCATTTGGTTTTTTTTTTAAACCCTCAAAAATTTAAAATCAAAATTTTTACCTTTTTTTTTATTTCGAATTCCCGTTTTTTTTTAAAGGTTAAACCCCTTCCCCCTTTGGTTTTTTTTTAATTTTTTGTAAAAACCCATTTTTTTTTTTTTTTGCTTTTTTTTTTTTAAGTTTTGAAAAAAGATTCAACCCCTTTTGGGGAAGGGGTTTTTTAAAAGCAAAATTTTGGTTTTTCTTCAACTGGGGGTTTTTTTTTTCCCCAAAAACTTTGGGGGGAAATTAAAACAAATAAATGGAAAGGGCCCCCGGGTCCCTGCCCCGTTTTCCATGCCCTGTCCCCTTCCCTCAAAGAAAAAAAACGTAAAAAAGGAAATTGGTTTTTAAATTTTCCTTTTTAAATTAAACCTTTAGTTGAAGTTTTAAACCAAATTTTTTAACCCTTTTTTAAGGGTTTTTTTTGTTTTTTCCCTTTGGGAAAATCCCCCCCCTTGTTTCTTTTTCATTAAGAAAAGAAAACCCCCCCAAAAATTATAGGGTTCTGAAGTTTCTTGGGGGCCCCCAAAAGTTTTTTTTTAAAACCCGGGGGGAGAAGGGAAAATAAACCCCAAAAAAACCTTTTCCAAATTCTAAACCCCGACCCCTCAAATTTCCCTTTTAAAATTCAAGGCCCCCCAAAAAGCAATTGGGGAAAGAGGGGTTTTTTTTTTTTTTTTTCACCATAAAACCCCGGGAATCAAATAAAAATTCCCTTTTTTTTTTTTTTTTTTTTTTTTTTCGATAAGGGGGTTTTAAGAAAAGTTCCCCCCCCCCCCCCCCTTTTTTTTCCCCCTTCCCCTCCCCAAAATTTTCCCGGTGGGTGAAAAATTTTTTCCCCCCAGAAAAAAATTTAAATTTTCCCCTTGGGAAAAAAAAAAGCCTTTTTTTTACCGGGGCCAGTTTCCTTCCCTTCAATTTTTTTTTTTTTGCTGGGGCCCCCCCCCTTCCCAAATTTTTTTTCCCCCTTTTAATTTTTCCCTTTTGACAAAAAAATTTTTAAAAGGAAAAAATAAATTTTTAAAAATGGGCCCCCCAAAAAAAGAAAAACCAAAACGTCCCCCCCCCCCCCTTTTTTTTTGGAAAGGGTTTTTTTTCCCCCTTTTTAAAAACCAAAAAAGGAAAAAAGGGTTTAAGGGCCCCCCCCCCAACCCCCCGGGAAATTATTTTTTTTTTTCCCCTTTTAAACCCCTAAAAAATCAATTTTTAAATTTTTTTCCCCTTTTCTTTTCCCCCCCTTCACCCCTCCAAAACTGAAACCTGGGGGCCCCCCAGGGTCCCCCTTCGTAAAAACCCCCCTTTTTTTTCCCAAACCATAGGCCCCCCCCCCAAAAAAATCCCCCTTTCCCGGGGGGAAAAAAAGTTTTTTTTTTGGGTTCCCCCCTCTTCCCCCTTTTTTTTTTTTTTTCCCCCCCTTTTCCCGCCTTTTCCTTTCCCCAACCCTTTCCCCCCTCCCAGCCAAATTTTTTTTTTTTTTTTTTTTTTTCCCTTCCCCCTTTTGGGTGGGCCCAAACCAAACCCCAAAAAGGGGGGTCCCCTTTTTTTTCCAAATTTTCTAAAAAATGGAAAAAACATTCCCCCGAAATTTTTCCCGGGCGATTTTCCCTTTCCCCCTGGGTACAACTTTTAATTTTAAGATTTGGGGAAAAAAAACAATTTCCCCATCTCAAACCCCCCTTTCAAGGGTTAAAAACAAGGGGCCTTTTTGGAAAATTCCCCGGGGTTTTTTTTGGGGTAAAATTTTCCCCAAAAGTGGGTTTCCCCCCCGAAGGCTTTTCGACTTTTTTTTTTTTTTGGTGGTCCAAAACCCCTTTTTTTTTTTTTTTTTCTCCCTCCTTTTGGGAAAATTTTTCCCCCCCTTTTTTTTCTCTTTAGAAATTTCCCCCTTTTTTGGGAAACCCCCTTTTTTTTTCCCCCCTCTCCCTCTTTTTTAAAAAGCCCTTTTCCCTGGGGGTTTGGGGGAATCGGGTTAAATTTTTTGGTTTCCTTTTTTTTTTTTTTTTGCCATGGGGGGCCCCCTGAAAACCCTTTTCCCCATGTTTTTTTTTTTTTTATGAGGGAGTGAATTTTTTTTGGGGCCCCCTTTTTTTTTTCCTAGGGAGGAAAAAATTTTCCAAATTTTTTTTTACAAATTCCCCCTAGGGTTTAAAAAAAACACTCCTTTTTAATTCCCAAATTGGGGGGCCTTTTTTTCCCAGGCCTTTTTGAGTTTCCCCGTAAATTTTCCCCCCCCAAAAATTTTTGGGCCCCAAAAAAAGGAAAATGCCATTTGAGTTTCCCTTTTTCCTGGGAAAAAATTTTTTTTTCCCCCAAAAAATTTTTTGGGGGCTTCCCCTTTTCCCCCCCCCCCCTTTTTTTTTTTGGGCCTTTTTTATTTGGGCCCTTTTTTCCCAAAAAATTTTAAAAAAATCCTTTTCCCTTTCCCCCAAAGGGCCCCCAAATTTTTTTTTTTTTAATTTTTGGGCCCAAATTTTTTAAAAGGTTTTTTTTAAAATCCCCCAAATCCCCGAAAAGTCCCCTTTTTTCCAGAAAAAAAATGGCCCAAAACCCCGCAGAAAAAAGGTTTTTTGGGGGGAAAATTGTTTTTTTAATTTTTGGATCCAAAAATTGGGGTGGCCTTTTGGGGACAGAAACCCCGGCCCGTTGGGGGAAAAACTTTTGGGAAACCAAATGTCCCCCTCTAGCTTTTTTTTTTGGGGAAAAAAAAGGGGTGGTAAAATTCCCCCCCTTTTTAATATTTCCCCCTTCCCTCCCTTTCCCCTTTTTTTTTTTTTGGGCCCTCTTTTTTTTGAAATTTTTTTTTCCGGTTTTTTTTTTTTTTTGCCCCCCCCCCAAGGGCCTTTTTTGGCTTTTTTTCAAAATTTAAAAATCGAAACCCCGCCCAAAAAAATTTTTTTCCCCAAATTTAAAAAACCCCCCAAAGTTTTTTTTCCCTTTTTGGGGTGAAAAACTAGCCCCTTTTTTTCCCCCTTTTTAAAAAAATTTTTTTTAGAAATTTTAAAAACTTTTTTTCTGGAAAAAGCTAAATCCCCCGGGTTTTTTTTTCCCGGGAAAACCCCAGAAATTTCCCCCCCCTTTTTTTTGGCCCTTTTTTTTTTTTTTTGTAAATTTTTTTTGGGCCCCCAAATCCCCCGCCCTTTTTTTTTCCCGTAAATTTAAAAACCCCCAAATTTTTTCCCCTAAAATTCCCCCCGGGCCCCCCCCCCACAAACCAAAAATGTCCCCCCCCCTTTTCCCCCTTTTTTTTTTTTAAAATTTCCCTTTGGAATTTTTTTGGTTTTTTTTTCCTTTTTTCTTTTTTTAAATTTTTTTTGGGGAAAAGCCCTCTCGCAAATTTAGAGATTTTTTCCCTAAATCCCCCCTTTGGGGAAAAACCCCCTTTCCCCTTCCCCAAAAATTTTTTTTATTTTTTTTTAGAAATTTTTTTTTTTTTACGATTTGGGGGGGAAAGGGATTTTTTTTTTGAAAAATTGGGCCCCTTTCTCCTGGGGAAATTTAGAATTTATTGGGGGGTTTAAAAAAATCAAGAATCCCGAACCTAAACAAAGGTTCCCCCCCCCAAATAAAAATCCCGTTTTTTTTTTTTTTTTTGTTTTTTTTTCCTTTTCCCTGTTTTTTTTAAAGGGTTTTGGGGTTTTCCCCCGGGGTACAAAAATTTTAAATCAAAAAAACCCGAGTTCCCTTTGGCCCAAAATCACTGAAAAACCTTTTTTTTCCCATTTTTTTTTTTCTGGGTTTTCCCCCCACTACTTTTAAGTCCCCGGGGGGGTTTTGGGGGGGTCCCTTTAATTTAAAAATGAAATGTTTCCCCCCCCAATTTTAAAAACCAAAAATTTCCCCCTTTTTTCCCCAGGGGTTTGGTTTTTTTTGATTTTTACTTTTTTGAATTTTTTGTTTTTTTTTTTTTTTAAATTTTAGAAAATTTACTTTTTAAAAGAAATTTAAATTTTCCCCCGGTTTCCCCCCGAAATTCCCTTTTTTCAACCCGTCCCCCCCAAAGGGTTTTTTGACTTTTTTTCCCTCCCCGTTTTTTCCCCCCCCCCCCCCCCCTTGGCTCTTCCAAATTTTTTTTGAAAACTTTTTTGGGGCCCCCAAAAAGAACCCCCTAAATCCCCCCTTTTTTTTTTTTTTTTGAATTTTTTTTAAAAAACCCCGAGGGGTTTTCCCAGAAAAAGTTTTTTTTTTTTTACTTTTTTGGGCCCCTAAATTTAGGGAAAAACTGGTTTTGTCCCCCCCATCCCCACTTTTGCCCAATCCAAAAGGCAAAAAGAAAAAATCCCCAAGAACCCCTTTTTTTTTTTTTTTTGAATTTTTTTTTTTTTTCCCCCCCCCCTGCCTTGCCTTTTTTTTTTTAAAACACCCTTTTTTTTTTTTTGGGAAACCTTCCCCCAAAAAAAATTTTTACCTTTCTAAAAAAATTTTCCCCCTTTTTTTCATTTTTGGCCCCCAAATTTGTAAAAAATTTTTCCCCCCCCGGTTTTTTTTTTCCCCCCCTTTTAAACTTTTTTGGGCAATTTTTTTTTTTTTAAATTAAAACCCCCTTTTTTTTAACCCTTTTTTTGGCCTTTTTTTTGGGGGTTTTTTTTTTCCCCAAAGGCCCTTTTTTTTTTTTCCCCAAATTTTTTTTTTTCCTTCCCCTTCCCTTTCCCCCCTTTTTTTTTTTTTCCTTTTAAAGTCCCCCCGCCCTTCCCCCAAATTTTTTTTTTTTTCCCCCCCTGCTCCCCCCACTTTTTTTCCCTTCATGCCCTTTCTTTTTCCCCCTTTTTTTTTTTGCCCCCTGTCCCCCTTTTCCTCCCCCTTCCCAAATTTTTTTTTTTCCCCTTTCCCTTTCCCCTTTTTTTTTTTTTCCCCCCAAAAATTTTTTTTCCCTTTTATGCATTTTTTTTCCCCCACTTTTTTTTTTTTTCCTTCCCTGCCTGTTTTTTTCCAAACCCCTTTTTTTTTTTTTTTTTTCAAAGCCCCCGGGTTTTTATTTTTTTTCCTTTTTTCCCTTTTTTTTTTTTTTTTTTTTTTCCTCCAAAACCTTTTTTTTTTTTTTTTCCCCCCTTCCCCCTGCCCTGGAAAACCCCCAAACCTTTTTTTTTCCCCTTTCCAAAGGGGCCCCTTTTTTTTTCCAAATTTTTGCCCCTTTAAAGGCCCCGTTTTTTTTTTTTTTTTTTTTCCCCCTTTTTTTGGCTTGGTTTTTTTTTTTTTTTAAAAATTTTTTTCCCTGGCCCCGCCCCCTTTTTTTTTCCAAAAATTTTTTTTCCCTTTTTTTTTGGGGCCCGCCAAAAATTCCCCCCTTCCCACCCCCCCCCCATTTTCCCCCCCCCTGGCCCCCATCCCCTTTTTTGGCTTTCCCCAAAACCCTTTTTGGTTTTTTTTTCCCCCAAATTTTTTTTTAAATTTTTCCAATTTCTTTTTTTTTTAATCAAACCCCTTTTTTCTTTTTCCCCCGCCCCCTTTTCTTAACCCTTTTTTTTTTTAAAATCCCCTTGTTTTTTTTAAACAAATTTTTTTTTTTTTTTTCCCCCTTTTTTTTTTTTTTTTTTTCCTTTTGGCTATTTTTTTTTCTTTTTGATTAACAAAAATTTTTTTTTTTCCCCCTGGGGTTTTATTTACCTTTTTTAAATTTTTTTTTAAAGTTTGGAAATTTTTCCCCTTTTTTTTTTTTTAAATCTTCATGGTTTTTTTCAAATTCCCCCCCCAAAAATTTTCAAAGGGTTTTTTTTTTTTTTTTTTTTTTAAATTTTTTCCCCCCTTTTTTTTTTTTTCCTTTTTTTTTTTTGCTTTTTTATTTTTTTTTTTTTTTTCCACTTTTTTTTTTCCTTTTTTTTTTTATCCCCTGGCCTTTAAATGTTCCCCCCTTTTTACCCACTTTTGGGTTTTGGGCCTTTTTTTTTTCCTTTTTAGAAAAGGGAATTTTTTTTTTTTTTTTTTTTTTTTGAAAATTAAAATTTAAAATTTTTTTTTTTTTTAAAAATTCCCCTTTTTTTTTTTTTTGGAAAATTTTTTTTTTTTTTTTTTTCTCGAGATTTTTAAAATTCCCCAGTTTTTTTTTTCCCCCTTAAATTTTAATACCCGTTTTTTTTCCCTTTTTTAAAACCCCCGAGACTTTTAAGGTTTTTTTTTTTTTTTTTTCCCCCCCCCCTTTTTTTTCCTTTTTTTTTTCCCCCCAGATTTTTTTAAATCCCCCCTTTTAAACCTTTTCCCCCTTTGGGTTTTCCCCAAAATTTTTTTTTTTTACAGTCCCCCCAACCCCCCCCCCCCCCCCAATTTTTTTCCCTTTTTTTTTTTTTTTTTCCTTCCCGGGAAAAATTTTTGAAAATAGTTTTTTTTGGGGGGGGTTTTAAAATTTTTTTTTTTGGTTTTTTTTTTTTTTTTGGTTTTTTTTTTTAAAAGGCCCCTTTTTTTTTTTTTTTTTTAAACCCTTTTTTTTTTTTTAGAAAAAGCCCTTGGCCCCGTGGGGCCGGAAGGCCCATTTTCAGAAACCCCTTTCCCAAAAAAGGGAAAAAATTTTTTTTTCTTTAAGGGTTTGGGGGTTTTTTTTTTTTTTTTGGGGTTTTTTTAAAGGTTTTTTTTTTTTTCCCTTTTTTTTTTTTTTTTTTCCCTTTTTTTTAAACCCCAACCCCCGGGTTTTTTTTCTTTTCCCCCCCCCCCCTAAAATTTGGGAAATCCCCCCCCAAAAACCCCCCCAAAAAGGAAAACCTTTTTTTTGGATTCCCGATTCCCGTGGCCCAAAACTTTTTGGGGTTTTAAAAAAACCCCGGTTTTTTTTTTTTTTTAAACCCAAAAAAACCCCTGTGGGGAAATTTAACCCCAAAAACCCAAAACCTGGATTTTTTTTTTTTCAAAAAATTTTTTTTTTGGCACAAAAAAATTTCCCTAATTTGGGGCTTTTAATTTTCCATTTTTTTGGCGCCCCCTTTTAAAACCTCCCCCAAAGACGGGGGGGCCCCCCCCTTTCCCCAATGGAAAGGGAAGTCCCCCCCTTTTTTTTTAGGGTCCACCGAAAAATTTTTCCCGGGTTTTTTTTTGGGATTTAAAAGAGGTTTTTTTTAAATTTTTTTTACTGGGGCCCCCCCCTTTTTTAAAAAAAGCCCCCCCCCCTGGGTTTTGGGGCCCCCCCCCTTTTTTTTTTAAAAAGACCAGGAAAATTGGTTTTTTTTCCCCCCCCCAAAATTGGGTTTTTTTTTAATTTTTAAAATCCCCCCCTTTTTTTTTTTTTCATAGGGGAAAAAAATTTTGGGAATAAAAATTTTTTTTTCCAAATTTTTCACACTAAATTTTTTTCCCCCCTGGACACTATTCCCGGGTTGGGGAAAATTGAACCCGGGTTCCCCTTTCCCCTTTTAATTTCAAAGGGGGAAAGAAAGTTCCCCCCCCACGAAAAAAGGAAAATTTTTGGGAAAGGAAAGGTTCCCCCCCCCAAAAGCAAAAAAGGGGGGGGCCCCCCCCCCTTTTTAAGTTTGGGGGTTTTTTTTTTTTTTTTTGGGGGAAACAAAAAGCCCCAAGAAAATTTTTCAAAAAAATGGAAAAATTTTTGGGGGTTTTTGGGTTTTTTTTTTTTCCCCGGCCCTTTACCCCAATTTTAAAAAATGGGGGGTTTCCCCCTTTCCAAAAAAAAAAAAAACCCCAAAAAGGGTCCCCCCCCCCCCTTTTCAAAAACCCTTTGGGGCCCCATGCTTTTTTTTAACCCAAAAAGAAATCCCAATGCCCCCCTTTATCAAAAATTTTTTGTAAAAAGGGGGGGAAAAAAACCGGTTTGGGGGGTTTTTTTTTAAAACAAAAGGGGAACAGGGGGTAAATGGCCCCGAGGAAAAAAAAACCAAAAGGAAAAAAAACCCTTTTAAACGGTTTTTTCCCCCGGGAAAAAGGTTTTGGGGGTTGGGCAGGGAAGACCAAAACCCGGGGGGGCCTTATGTATTCCCCGGGGTTTTTCCCCCAAATGGGCCCAAAGGGGGTTGGGCCCCCCGAAAAAGGGTGGAAAGGGGGCAACTCCCCCCCCTTTCCCCGACTAAAAGGGGCCTTTTTTTTTAACAAAAGGAAAACTGAAAATTAAAAGGTTTAAAAGGGTGGTGCGATCGGAAAATTGAGAACTCCTTGGGGGAAACCGCTTTTTTTTTCGGAAAGTGGGGGCTTTTTAGTGCCTTCCCCATGTCCCAAAATTTTTTACATCCCCGAGGTTTTCCCCTTTTTTCGTCAAAGTCCCTGCCCCCCCCCGTTTTTTTGGGAAACTTGGTCCCCCAAAATGGTGGACTTTTGCCCCAAAAAAAATTTTTAAAAGATGTCAGAAAGGTTTTTTTTACCCCCTGGTGTCGGGGCGCAAGGAAAAAGGGGGAAACCTGGTCTCTTTGGACCTGTGCCCCCTTTGGGGGTTTTTTTTAAAAAAACCCGGTTTTGGGGCCCCCCAAAAACCCTCCCGGGGGTTAAAAAAAGGGCCCGACCGGGGGGCGAAACCCCCCGAAACCAAAAAAATTTTTAAAATTTTTTTCCCTCAAAAGGGGCCCCTTTTTTTTAAAATTCCCCCCCGGGCCCTTTTAATGGAAAGGAAAAGGGGGTTTTTGGGGGAAAACCCAAAAAGGTTTGGGGAAAAATTTTAGACCCCCCAAAAAAAGGGAAAACCCCTTTTTTGATTTTTTGTTTTTCCTTTTTTTTAATTTTTTTTTTCCCCAAAATTGGGTTTTTTTGGGGAAAATTTTAAAAAATTTTAAAAATTTGGGCCCCTCAAAATTTTTTCCCCAAATTTTTCCCCCCCCCCAAAATTTTTTTTAGTTTTTTTATTTTTTAAAAAATTGCCCCCACAGGGGGAAAAAACCCAAAAACCCATTTCAAACCTTTTTTTTTTTTTCCAAACTTTCAGAAAAATTCCCTTTTTAAAAACCTTTTTTTTTTTCAAAATTGGGGGGAAAACCCGAAAAATCCCCCCCCAAATTTTTTTGAAAAGGTTTTTTTTTCTCCCCAAACCCTTAAAAACCTAGGGGGGAAAGTCCCCACCTTTTTTTGGGGCCCCAAAAAGAGCCCGTTTTTTTTTTTTTTTGGCCCCCTTTTTGGTTTACATTAAGGAAAGCTTAAAGGGGGAAAAATTTTTCCCCCGGGGGACCTCAGAAATGCCCCGGCCAAAAATTTTTTTGGAAAATGGGGGGGGGGAGACCAAAGGAAACCCCTTTTAAAATCCCCCTTTTTTTTTTCCCCTTTTTTAAATTTTTCCCCTGGGGAAAAGTCCCCCCCGGGAAAAAAATTTTTTGAAAAAGGAAAACCCAAAAAAAACCCCCAACCCGGGAAAAAGTCCCCAAATTTAAAAAAAAATTAAATTTTTTTTAAAAAATTTTTTTTTTTTTTCTTTAAGTAAAAACCCAAAACCCTCCCCGCCCCCAAATTCCCAGGTTTTTTTTTTTACCTGAAAAAAAAACCCAAGGGAAAACCCAAACATCCCCCCCCCCCCCCCCTTCCGGAAAAAAAATTTTACTAAAGGAAAAATTTCCCAAAAATTTTTTTTTCCCTTTCCCCCCCAACAAAATCTGCTTCCCTTTTTTAGGTGAAAGGGGGAAAATTTTCAAAATTTAAAAAAAGGCCCCCCCCTGGGGAAAAAACCCGGTGGGGGGCCTTTGGAAAAAAACCCCCTTTTTTTATTTTTTCCCCCAGAATATTTTCCCCTTTAAAAAGGGGAAAAAATTTGGGTTAAAAAATGGGGGTTTTTCCCCCCGATGAACCCCCAAGAAAGTTTTTAATTTTGAATTTTCCCTCCCCCCCTAGGGAAAACCCAAATTGTTTTTTTTTTTTTTAAAAAAAATAAAAAAAAGTCCCCCCAAGGGTAGGGGGTATGGGGGAAACAACTAAACCCCCCCAAAAGGGTTCCCCCGATTTTTTTTTGGCCCCCTTTCAACTTTGGGCCTTAAAAAATTTAAAGGGAATCCTTTTTTATTTCCCCAAATTTTTGGGAAATTAAGGTTTTTTTTTAAAACCGAATTTTCCCCCCTTTTTTTTTTTATAAAGCTTTTTTTTTAAAATTCCCCCCCCCCCCTATCAAAAAAACAACAGACCCGGCCAAAAGGGCCCTCCCCATTTTGGGGAACCCCCACCCTTTTTCCCTTTTAAAAAAACCAAAACCCCCCCTTTTTCCATCCCAAAAAATTAACCCCCTTCCCCAATTTTAAAAAATATCCCCCCGGGTTTTTTTTTTTTTTTTTTCCCAAAACAGGTTGGGATTAAAATTTTTTTAAAATTTGGGGCCCCGCTTCCTTTAAAGGGGGAAAAATTTTTTTTTTAAAAAACTGGGTTGGGGGGGCAAAATTTTTTTCCCCCCTTTCCCGGGGGGCCTTTTTTCCCGTTTTTAAATCCCCCTTTTTTCAAAATTTTTGGGGCCCCCCCCGGCTTTTTAATCCAGAAAAACCCATTTTTT
Organism: Oedothorax gibbosus; assembly: GCA_019343175.1. Taxonomy (NCBI): domain Eukaryota; kingdom Metazoa; phylum Arthropoda; class Arachnida; order Araneae; family Linyphiidae; genus Oedothorax; species Oedothorax gibbosus. The sequence continues at coordinate 13,992 of JAFNEN010006657.1, forward strand.
TTTTTAAAATTTTTTTTTTTGACCCCCGGGGGTTTTTTTTTTCGGCCAAAAAACCTTTTTTCCCCCCTTTTACCCGGGTTTTCCCACAAGAAAATTTTCCCCTTTTTTTTCCCCCAAAAAAAGGTTTTTTAAATTTTTTTTCCCCTTTCCCGCCCTTTGGGGGAAAATTTGGGGGGGAAAAACCCCGCCCCAAAGCCTTTTTTTTTTCCCCCCTTCCCCTCGTTTCCCCCGGTTGGGGGGCCCCCGGGGCCCCCCAAAATTTCCCCACCTTTTTTTTTACCCTTTCCAAAGAAGACCGCGAAACCGGGGGGGAAAAAAAGAAAAACCCGTTTTCCCCAAACCCTTTGGAAAAAACGACCTCCCGGGGGGCCCCCGCCCCCCAGCCTTGGGTCCCGGGGAACCCCGTCCCCCCCCCTTTTCTGGGAACCCGAAAAAAACCCCCCGCGGGGGACCCCCGTAAAAAGACAAACTTCCCCCCGGGGGGGGGGGTGTCCTCCCGGCCCCTTTTTTTCCCACCCCGCTGTTTTAAAGGGAGTTCCCCGTAATTCCCCGAGGTTTTTTTTTCCCTTTTTTAAAAATCCCTCCCCCAAAAATTCCCCCCCTGGGGTTTTTTTTTTTTTTTGAAAGAATTTTAAATTTTTTTGGGGCTTTTTCCCCCCCCGGGGCCTTTTTTTTTGGGTTCCCCCCCCCCCCTTTGGGGGCCTTTTGGGCCCCCCTTCCCCGTCCCCCCCCCCTTTTTTTGGGGGGGTGGCCCCTTTTCCCCCGGTTTTTTTGGAGGGCGGGTGGGGGTTTGGTTTGGGGTGCGGGTCTGGGGGCGGGGGCCGAGGGGGGCCCCACTGGGTTTTTTTGGGGGGCCTTTTCCGGGGCCCCCCCCCCCTTTTAAAAACCCCTTTTTTTTTTCCCGCAACCTTTGGGGTTGGGCCTCCTTTCCTTTTTTTGCCTTTTGGGGGCAGTCCCCGGGCCCCGGTTTGGGGGCCCTCCCCCGTAAAATTTTTGGGGCCCCCCTCGGCCCCCCTTGGGTTTTCCCAACCCTGGGGCCCCCCCCTTTTTTTCCCCCCTTAAAGGGTTTTGGGGTTTTTTTTTTCCCCGGGGTTTTTTTTACCTTGGGGGGGGGAAAATTTTTCCCCGCATTTTTAAAAATTTTTTTTTCTAGATATTTTAAAACCCCGTTTTCTTTTTAATTATTTAAACATTTTAAAAAAATTTTTTTTAAATTAAAGTAAAAAAGGGGAAAATTTAAGGAAAACCCCCCGTTTTAATTTTTTTAATTTCCCTAAAGGGTTTTTTTTTTTTTTTTTTTTGTAAAAAGGGCCAAAACCTTTTTTTTTTTTAAAAGGGCCCCCCTTGGGCCTTTAATTTTCTAAAAAACCCCTTTTCCCTCCCAAATAAAAACCCTTTCCCCGTGGAAAAAAAATTTTTTTTTTCCAATAGAAAAATGGGGGGGCAAAATAAAAAGGCCCCCCTAGGGGAAAAAAAAAAATGTTTTTCCTTTTTTTGATACATGAAAAAAAAAAAATTTTAAAATGGGGGGGAACATAAAAAAAGGGAAAATGGTTAAAATTTTTTTCAAAAAACCCCCCTTCCCGAAAGAAACAATTTTTTTTTTTTAGGGGAGAAAAATTTAAAAGAAAAAAATTTTTAAAACCCCTTTTCTTTTTTTTTTTAAAAAAAAAATAAAAAAAAAAGAAAGACCAAAAAAGGGGGAAAATTTTTAAATTTTTTTTTCCACCAAAAAAAAATTTTTTTTTTTAAAAAAAAAAATTTAATTAAAAAACCAGTTTTTAAATTGGGCCAAGGGGGGTTTTTTTTTAAATTAAATTTTTTAAAAATCCAAAAGTTTTTTTAAAAAAAAAGGGCCCAATTTGGAAGGGGAAAATTTGGGCCAAAATTTTTCCTAATTAAAAAATTTAAAATTTTCCCCTTTTTGGGAAATTTAAAATTAAATTTTTTTTTTAATTTTTTTTGGGGGGTTTTTTAAACCCTTAAAAGGGTTTTTATTTGGGGAAAACCCAGGGTTTAACCAAAGAATCCCTTAAAATTTAAAAATTTTTTTTAATTTTTAAAAAATTTTTTTCGTTTTTTTTTTCTTTTCAGCTGTTTTTTTAAAAAAAAAAAACCCTTTTTTTTTTTTTTTTCCAAAAATTGGGGTTTTTTTTTAATAAATTTTTTTTTTTTTTAAAGGGCCCAAAATTTTTTTTTAAAAAAAAAGGGATTTTTTTGGAAAATTTTATTTTTTTTTTTTTTTTTTTAATACTTTTTTTTAATTTTTTTTGAATTTTTTTAAAATTAAAAAAAAAAATTTGGTTTAAAAAAAAAATTTAAACCCCCCTTTTTTTTTTTTTAGAAAAGGTTTTTTTTAAACCCCCTTTTAAAAACCCGGGAAAAATTTTTTTAAAAATTTTTTTTTGAAAAAAACCCCCCTGAAAACCCAAAAATCATATTTTTTTTTTTTAAAAAAAATTAAAATTTTTTAATACATTTTTAAATGGGGGAAAAATTAAAAATTTTTTTTTAAGATTTTTTTTTAAATTCCCTATAAAAGTAAAAAAAAAAAAATTTTTTTTTTCAAAAAAAATTTTTTTTTAATTTTAAATGGGGGAAAAAAGGTTTCAATTTTTTTTTTTTTTTTTATTTTTTTTTACCAAAATTTTTTCCCCTTTTTTTTTTAAATTTTTTTGGGGCCCCCCCCCTTTTTTTTTAAAAAATTTTTTGGGGGGAATTTTTTAAAATTTGGAAAAACCCAATTTCAAAAATTTTTTTTTTTTTTTTCCCATTTTTTTTTTTAAAAAATTTTTTTTTTAAAATAATTTTTTTGGGGGAATTTATCCTTTTTTCCCCCCCTTTTTTTTTTAAAGAAATCCCTAAAAATTTTTTTTCTAAAGGGGATTTTCCCCCCGAAAATTTACCTTTTAAAACCCTGGGGCCCTTTTCCCCCTTCCAAACCCAAAAAAAAAAAATTGGGGAAGGGGGAGTGCCCGGGGCCCCCAGTTTAAAAAAAATTTTTAATTAAAATTTTTTTTCCCCGAAGGGCTTCCCCCGGAATGCAAAAAAAATTTCCTTTTGGAAAAATTTCCCCTTAAATTTTTTATTTGGTTTAAATTTTTTTAAAATTTTCCCCCGCCGGGGTTTTTTTTGGGGTTTAAAAAAGCCAATTTTTTTTTTTGTTTTTAAAATTTTTTTTATTTTTTTTTGTTTTTTTTTTTTACCCTTTTGGGCATTAAACCCCAAATTAAAATAAAAGGGGGAAAAAACCTTCCAAAAAATAAATTTTTAAAAATTTTTTTTTTTCTACAATTTTTTTTTTTTTTTTTTTTTTTTTTCAGCCCATAAAAAAAAATTTCCCCAGAAAAAACCTTTCAATCTCCAAGGTTTTTAAAAAAAAAAACCCAAAAAGTTAACCCAATTTTTTTTTTTAAAAAAAAAAAATTTTTTTTTAAAAATTTTTTTTAAGTTTTAAATTTTTTTTGGGTTTTTTCATGGGAAATTTTCAAAAACAAAATTTTCCTTTTAATTTTTTTTTTTTAATTTTTTTTTAAAACAGGGAAAAAATTTTGGGAAATAAAAATTCCCCTTACTTTTTTTTTCCAAATTTCCCCCTTTTCCCCTTCCCAACCAATTTTTAACCCTTTTTTTTTTTTTTTTTTTGGGAATTTCCCCCCTTAAGGGTTTTTTCCCCGAAAAAACAACCTTTTAACCCCTTTTTCCAAGTTTTCTTTTTTTTGGGGGTAAACCCAAAAACAAAAACATTGTTTTTTTTCTTTTTTTTTTCCCCTTTAATTTTCAAAAACCCCGGCCCCTTTTTTTTCCCCCAGAAACCCCATTTTGGGGTTTTTGGCCCCCACTTAAAATTTTGTTTTTGGGGGTTTTTTTTTTGTTTTTTGATTAAAAATTAAAAATTTTTTTTTTATTTTTGGGTTTTTTTTTCCCCTTGGAAAAATTTAAAAAAGAACCCTCCCAAAAATTTCAATTTTTTTTTTTTTATAGTAAAACCCCTTTTTTTTTTAAAAGTAAAATAACCCAGTTTTTTTTCCCTTTTTTTTTTTATTAAAAACTTTTTAAACCCAAAATTTTTTAAAAAAAACTTTTTTTTTCCCAAACCCCCCCTTTATTTTTAATAAAAAAAAAATTTTTTTTCCCCCCCCCGGGGCCCCTTTAAAAAAGCCCAAAAAACCCCAAAATTTTTTTGGGCAATTTTAAATTTAAAAACTTTTCCCAGGGGGGCAAACCAAAATCGGGGACCCGGGGTTTTGGGGGAAAAAGTGAAAATTTTGGAAAAAAATTGGAAAAATTTTTTTTTCCCCCAGGGTTTTTTTAAAAAAACTTAAAAAAAATTTTTCAAATTTTTTTTAAAGCCCAGGGTATTAGAAAAAATACTTTAATTCCCCAATTTGGTTTTAAAAAAAGGGGGTTTAAAAAAAAAACATTTTAAATTTAATTCCCCTAATTTTTTTTTTTTTATCCTTTCCATTTTCAAAAAAGGGAAAAAAAAAACCCTTTTCCCGACGATTTTTTTTTTCCCCCCGAAAAAAAACCCAAACATTTTTTTTTTTCCCCCAAAAAGTCACCCTTTCCCGGGGCAAGGGGGGGGGTTGGCCCAAATTAAACCCAAAAACCCCAGGCCCTTTTCCCCCACCAAAAATTTTGCCCCCCTTTTTTCATCTTTAAAGGGGGGGGGGGCCCCCCTTCCTTCCCCCGGGAAACCCTTTTTTTTCCCCCCCCCGAACCCCCCCGGAAAAAAGCCGAAAACCCTTTTTTGTTTCCCCCCCCCCAAATTGGCCCCCCCAAAGAAAAAAAAACCTCCCAGGCCCCCCCCAGGCCCTTGGGGCCTTTTAATAAACGAGGGGGAAAAAAAAGGGAAAGGTTTTTTTTTTTAAAAAAACCCCCCTTTGGGGGTTTACCCCCAGAGAGAAAAAAAAAATTTAAAAAAAAACTTTTTATAATAATTGGGGGGAAACAAAAAATTTTTTTTTGTTTTTTAGAGTTTCCCAATTTTTAAATGTTTTTTTACAATTAAAAAAAAAAAATTAAAATTTTTTTAAAATTTCCCAAAAATAATTTTTTTTTTTTTTAAAAAAATTTTCCCCAATTTCCCGGGAAAAATTTTTTTTTTTGGAAAAAAAAAAAATTAAAAAGGAAAAATTTAAAAAACTGCAGTTTTTAATTGGGGCCCCCCCCCCCTTTTTTTTTTTTTTTTTTTTCAAAGGGGAAAAAACCTTCCCAAACCCAAAATTCAAATGGCCTTTTTGGGGAAAAATTTTTTTTTTTTTTTTTTTGGGTTTTGGGAACCAAAAATTGGCCCGTAAAATGGTTTCCCCCCCGGGTTTTGGGCCCTTTTTGGAAAGGGCCCCTTGTCCAAACCAAAAACCTTTTTTTGCGGGATAAATTCCCCAGTTTTTCCCCGCATAAATTAAAAGTTTTTGTTTTTTTTTTTTTTTTCTAGTTTTGGTTTTTAAATTAAATGTTTCAATTTAAACCTTTTAAAAAATTTAATTTTTTTTTTTACTTTGGAAAATTTTTTTAAAAAAGTGAAAAGACCAGTTCCCCCCCGGGGGGGAAAAAGTTTAAAAACCCCCCTCCAGGGCCCCAAAAAACCCCCCAAAGTTCCCCCCCCCCCGGGCCCCCACCCTTTTTTAAAAGGGAAAAATAAAAGGGTTAAATTTTAAAAGTAAAAAAGGTTAATTTTAAAAAAAAAAAAAAAGCAGAGGGGTAAAAAGTTTTTAAAACCCCCTATTTTTTTTTTGGGTTTTTTTTTTTATACATTTTGA
>JAFNEN010006658.1:0-17361 GCA_019343175.1 Oedothorax gibbosus
GGTTTTATATTTTATAGGGCATTGTGATGACATTTAGAAAAATTTTTTTATACGCTTTTTTCATTTGGGAAAATTTTTAAGGGCAAGGGAAACGGATTTTATACTTTATAACGGGGAACAAAAATAATTTATGATCCTAATCATTTATAGGGTTACACATATTTGGAATGATTTGTATTTTTTTTTCGGGGCGAAGAACGGGTAAAAATTTATAGTTTTATAAAAAAAGGAAAATTCGATGTAAAAAAAAATGTTACACTAATGCACAGTTTTTAAAGTTATCCTTTTCAAAAGAGCTTAACATCATATTTAGTTACTACATAACCAAATTATAACTTAAACAAAAAGAGAGAAAAATTTAAATCAATAAATTTAAAAAAGATAACACAATCATTATTTACTTTTATGTTGAGAATTTTTTTTCGAAATCAAGGTACTAAATTCGGGTTGCAAAAATTAGTTAAAATTTTCATTTTTTAAATTTAAAAAACCAGAATTTTTTTTAGATATTTAATATTATTAATTTATTATTTTTTTTGATAATTATTTTTTTTTTTATTTATTTTAAAAAATTCTTTAAATCATCATAAAAAATATTTTATATCGTTTATCACCCCCCCCCCTAACAAACAGGAAAGAAAAAACTCTTCTCTTTCTTCTTGCTAAAAAAAATATTTGTCTGCCCACGGAAAAAAAAGGTGAGTCCTTTCCCTATTTCGAGTCTCTGAAATGACAAACTGAACTTTTTTAGCCTACTTTTCTTTTTAATTCGAAAAAATTAAAAAAATAAAAAAGGTTATTGCACCCCCCCCCAAAATCGCTTTATAAATCGGATCTTAAATTTTATTTTTTGTTAAAAAGCTAGACCTCAGAGCCAACTTTCATACTTTTTGCCCCGCCTGTCGTAGTCTGGACGGACATAAAACTACTATCTGTCATCGAATTTCCATTGAATTAGCATTGAAATTCAAGTTAGAGTTTTTTAAATCACTTTTGCCATCCTATCAAAAATAGTATGTTTGGGAAAAAACAAATTTATATTTTCATTTTTATTCAATTTTTTCGAATCCGCAAAAATCAAAACAAAAATTTTTAAAAAAATTAACGGGACTTGGCTTTAAAAACGAAGTGCCCTGTCATTGTTATTAGAAATTTTTTTTTACCATTTACAATGCGAAGAGGGCTTTCCCTAATAAAAAATTTAATTGCTTTTAAAAATAAAGGGGGTTGGGGGGATTAATAAACCCCCTGAAGGCTCTGTAAAATTTATTTATTACAAAAGTCGTAATTTTTTTTTTTAAAAAAAATTCTAAAATTTTTAAAAAATTTGTAATAAAAATTTAAAAAAACCCAACATTTCCCGCATTTTTTTCCCAAATTTTTAATAAATCTTGAGGTATTAAAAGAAGGGAACCTGGCCCCGTCTTTAAATTTACCCTTTAGAAAAATATACCCTGAAGTGACACTTTTTTCCCCGCTTGAAAATATTTTAGTAAATTTTGCGTATAAAGTTGTCTTAAAAAAAAAAATTTTGGGTCATAACATTGCAAAAATTCTAACGAATTTTAAAAATTTAAATTAAAAAAAAATATGTAAAATTTTTAATAATGGAATGCTTTTTTCGGTCTCTTTCGCCCGGGGGCCCTAATTCGGGAAAATTAGGGGCCCAATGTTTTTTTTTAAACTAATAAATATGTTATTTTTTGGGCAATAAAAAATTTTTTTTTTTAAAAAATTGTAAAAAAAGAAGGGCCCCTTTTGCGGGGGCCCCCTATCAATCTATTTTTTGCGGTTATCCTCCGTTTTCCCCAAAAACCCGATTCCCGAAATCACTTTTACCTATAAACTTGACAGTGGGTGTTTTAAAGTCCAAACCCAGGGCAAAAAGTATGGTATTAGATAGTTTTTACTGGAATAAAAAATCGCCTCTTTAGGCCCCCGTGTTACACTAAAATCCAACATTATAAAAATTTTCCGACCCCAAATGAAACTGCTTTTGCCCCTTACCTGCTTGGGATAAAATTACAAATGAATTCTTTAGGGTTTTGTATTAATTTAAAAAAAAAAAAATATTGACGCAAAACTATTTTAATCGTAGTCTATTATTCTTACCAATGCCATGTGCATCGAACATATCTAGTAAGAAAAATATTCTAAACTTGGCAACTCATTTCTTTAAATCTTTAAAAGATTTTAAAATTCAAACACAAAACTAGATTTTTCATTTTTTTGTGGGAAAGAGATTTTACGGATAAAAAAAGAAACCATATTCGTATTGATTTAAAAAAAAATTTAAAAAATCAAATTTCTATTTTTTTAAAATAATTTTAAAAACTTAATTTTTTTGCGCTTAATTGTTTTTTCACATGTTTTAACAACAAAATGTAAAACTTAAAATTTTGAGTCGACAAAAATTTTTCAAAAGTAAATTCGTGTTTACACGCAAACCGATTAAATTTTTGTTACTTTTTCTGCTAGGGGGCCTTTTTTTTCTGTTTTCTAAATTTTAGTTATTAGGGGGGGCATGTTCTAGGAAAACTAACTATAGGCACAACCTATTTTGGGGGCCCCCATACGGAAAATTTTTTGTATGATTTCCAGTAATGTGATGCTTATGACCCCATGTATCAAAATTTTTTTCAATTTTATAGGGTTCCTTATAAAAAATCTATCAAAAAAAACACGTTAGGTCAATTTCTTAGTAAAAAATTTAGCAAAAAACAAAGTGGAGTAACATAATTTTTTTTATTTTACTGATATTTTTGGGGATTTACAGAAATTTAAACATAATAGAAACTGAAATTTAGGGGCTCCTTAATATTTAAGAGCCCTAGGCCGGGCCTTTTTGGAAAACGGGCCCTGGTTATTAGGTATGTTGAATTTTTTACTTCAAAATATGCTCTCATGTGAATACAGTCTATATAAACCAGGTATATAATGGACCCCGCTTGTACTTAACCTTTTTTAAAGGGCCGTTTACTAATATTTTAAACGTCCCTAGTGAACTTCGTGAAATATGAGCATTCGCTTGTAGTGGACTTAAATTTCCTTTTCCATAATATTTTTATTTTTTTTCAGACCTCCATATTTTAAGTTATACGTCCCAAGTGAAAGCGTGATAGTAATCCTTTAACAAAGTGTCAAAATTCAACCTATTTTCCCGACTTAATGCAAGTGCTTCTATTTTTCTGGGTTCCAGGAACCAACCCCCTATCGTTTCAAACAATTTCTTTCTCCCTCTCTCTAATTTCTAGAAGTGCGTGTATGGTCAAACAGTAATACACGTGTTGCGACTTACTCTACCTCTTCCGGAGTTCAATGAAGCCACCCCAACTACTATTCTTTTCAACCACCCCTTGAAAAACTGGACCTAAGTGGAACTGTCCAATGGACAAGTTGCATGAAACGCGAGATTCAGAATATGTATGTTTTTCTGGTACATTTGAAGCTGCAGATTCCGATATAAGCTTAAATATTCACAAATATGTTTAATTTCAACAAAAATGCATTTGAAATTTTCCGAAAATGTACGTCACTGAAAACAGCACTGACGTCAAATGTTATTTTTTGGCGATGTTTCGATCTATGCTTTAATACACTTTATAAATAGTAAGCCTTACAACTTCTGCGAAACCTCATTAAAAGAAGAAATATTTTTTAACCGTTTATATCAGGAATTTAAACAGCTTGTTCCAAGCTTGGTTGTTTAGTTAAAATACCACACTAGAGCGCCCAATGATTCCACTTGGAATCATTGGGGATGCGATTTTTTTCTTGCTAGTTAAACTCGTTCTTATTTATAGTTAGATGGAAGAAACATGTCTTTTGAAAATTAAATAATGTTTTTTTTAATTAAATGAAAAGGTGAAAACATGCAAAATGAAATTCACTCCCAAAAAAATTTATGAAATAAATTGACCCTAAACTCTTCACGCTTGCATTCTTAGATGTTTGAAAATTAATTTTAACTTTTTTTAACCAATAAATTTTGAAAGAATTGTTGCTATAATTTGTTCAAAAGTTATGATTCCATTTTTTGCTCCTTTGAATTTTATTTAAAAAAATTAAATTTTTTTTTTCCCCTGTTTTTTCCCCATTTAATTGGGGTGCATAATGCATCTCTTTCCAAAAAATTTTAAAAATTTTGAATAAAAAAAAAACTTTGAAACTGAAAGAACAAAAAAAGTACGAAAAATATCCCTTAATTGTTTTGAGCGTTATATATCTACCTCCTATGTCCTCTTTTCCTTATAAAAATTTTAGAACATTTTGAATAGAAAAAAAAAACTTTTTTAAAAAAAATTGGATTCTTGTGGGAAAACTGGGAAATATATTTTTTTTACTGAATCAAGGGGGGGGGTTTCTTTTAAAAAGAGGCATTTTCTACAAAGTTATCGGACAATTTATATATTTTAAAATTTTAAAATCCATTTTTCTCTGAAATATCATTTATGATTTAAATTTTTAACTTAAAGTAAATGCTTTTCTTCTATTTTTTATCAAAAAGATGGTAACCACTTTTTTTTAAAACTTGCTGAATTATTTAGTTAAAAAAACTGGGAATTTAAAAAGCAGATTGTTGCTAGTACATTGAAAAAAACGTGATCTTTATTCGGGCATGTTTCTCTTGCTGAGTCTGCTTGAAAACGCAGGGTTTTATTTGATTGATTTTTTTAAAAAAAAATAGCATTAGAAAGATATTTATTTTAAATACAATATTGTTTGAAAATTTGGGGAAAAATGGTTTTTATTTTTTTTTTTTAAAACTGAAACTAAAAAATATTAAAATGCAAATTTTTATAACCAATTAACGCGATTGGCAAAAATTCTGCTACACGAAAATACTTTCTAAGTTTAAAAAAACAAAATATAAGAAAAATAAAAAAAAATCAATAGGATGGGGTTTAAATTACGAAAAACGAATTTTAAAATCCAAGTTAACTTTTTTATATCTAAGGAAGGGGTTCAAATGGGGCTTTAAAGGAAAAAGTTAAAAAAAATTGCTTTGGCATAAATAAACAATTATTTATAATCAAAAAAATTAAAACAAAACCAAGATTATTTATTAAACTGGCTTCAAGGAAAAAATTAACGTAGTTAAAAAACATTAAAACTTAAAAAATCATTTTTTGATAAGTTGTGGGACTCCCCTGTGGGACATTTTATTTTTCAAAAGGTCAAAACAGCCCTTCCATAACATACATAAAAAAATAAAAACTCGGTAGCATCTAAAGAATTATGAAATTTTTAAAAACTATCAAATACAATTCTATGTTTAGTTTTTGAAATTTTTTGCAGATTACTTTTAAAATGTAGGAAATAGGTCCAATAAAAACATACACACACGTACGCTATCGTGTTTCTCAGAAATTCGGGTTAAGAGTCAAAAGCCGAATTTCCCCCTTGAAAATCGTAATGTTTCCTTGGAAATTTCTTCGACAAAAATGACGCCCCAATTTTAATACGGGCCCATAGTTTTTTGACACCTTTTTAAAAGAACAAAAAAATTTAAAAATAGACTATCAAAAAAAAAAATTTGAAAATCACATCTTGAGTATTTTTAATAATTTTTTAAAGTTTGGAAATCATGGAAAATAAATTCTTTGTGTTGACGATGTACTCAGTAAAAAAATAAAGATACTGCAAAAATTTTATTTTTTTGAACACATCAAAATTTTTTTATTTTCAGTTCATTACGAAAAAAAAAATTTTTAATTGAAATTTTGTATTTTTCAAAATTTAAAGAAAGTTGTTGTTTTTTTTTTGGGAAAGCGAATTATGCACCCCACATTTCGATCACCTGAAAGGTGTCGCCAACAAATTTAAGTGTACGTTATCTTCACATATGGTGGGGGGTTCTTTGAATAGAAAAACGCTGGAGTTAGTTCGCATCTGTCAACTCGGGAACCCCCTTTCCCCCCCTGTACTTTGCATAGAACCCTTGGTGACTTCGTGAAAAAGTTTGGGGTTTACCGGGGCTTGCGGGTAGGGGGGGAGGGGGGAAACTCGGACTTACCAAGGGGGGTTGGGGTTACGTTTGGTAACGGACAGTCGTAGGGGAAAATTTAAAAAGCCGTTTGAGAAACTAGGTTGGGCATTGGTAAAAGAACTTTTTTTTCTTTATTCTTTTTCTTGTTGTAAAAATTTCGGAATGGGGTATTAGGGTAAATTTTTTTTTTTTTAAAATCAAAAAAGGATGCATAATTTCAATAATATAAGATGAAATGGTAGTTTACGAAAATGTGCAAAATTGGCATATTAAAAAGACTGATGTTACTAATTGACATTTGAAACATTAATTTTCATTCACTTAATAAAAAAGAAAAACTCTTTTGGTACTAAAAATTTTGTTCATTAAATTTAAAGATCAAAATACAATAGCGTTTTTTAGTTGTTTAAATACAAATTTTAATATAAAACTTATCGTGTCTTACTTAAAATTTCCCCCCAAGCTTCTAAAATGTAGCAGAGTAATAGATAAGAATTTAACTAAATTTATCAGCATTTTGAAAAAAAAAGCCAAAAACATTATAAATTGATTTACTAAGTTATCTTTTCATGCATCAAAGTATTATTAAAAAGAAAAAATTAACAAAAACAGATCGCATAGTTTTTTAATTTGCCCAAAAATAATTTTTAGACTGGCTCAAGATATACATCTAGTAAACCTATAGTTGCAACTTACGATTTTAAAATTTCATGTTTTTAATTCTAAAAATTTAAACAAATTTGTAACCCCCCAAAATCCCCTCCAATATTTTGATTTTGAAACATATTTTGTCGTAGATATTTTCAAAATTTAGATATTTTTAATGTCACTCTATACGGGGAAACCCAAAATTGCAAAATTCAGTTTTCTCCTTTCTTTGGGGAAAACAACTAGAAACTGTTTTCTTTTTAAATAAATTGACTAACCCATGATGATATAAATTTAAAGGTTTGAAAAAAACCCAAATTTACCCCTGTTTTTTTTGGACAAAAAAAAAACTTAAAACAAGTCAAATCAAAAAATCAACTTTTCCATTTTCCAAATTAAAAAATTCGGAGTTTTTTAGTAGTGCTATGTTTATAGCTATTGGGACAAGAGACTTTTTTTTTTTTTTGAAAAATTAAGTAAAATATATGTAAACCCTTTAAAAAATTTACATTAGAAAAGGGGGGACGACATGAATTACGTCATGCACAAAGGGGAGGGGGGGTGCGCTCCAACGTGACGGTCGTGACATGGAGGGGGGGGGGAAATCGCTTGCGTGCGTAACGATTGGGAAATATTTCATTTTTGCATTAAAAATTGTTTTGCTTTAAATGAATTTTTTTGAGAAAAAAATCTTTTTTTTTTTATCATAAATCATCAGGGAAAACCTTTATTTCAAAAAGAGGATAGGGGGATTTTTTATTGCCAAATGTTGGAATTATTAGCCTCTTACTTTTAAAACCCCTTTTCCTATGGACTTCGAAACACGCGAAAATTGTGACCTATCTTACCAACAGAAGACTATCAGCTACTTACTCAGGGGCAGTCCTATTACTTTTAGGACCTGGGAATCAAAAAGACCCCAAAAAAAATCCGATTACACCCGGGCCCTTTTTTATGGTATTAGCTAATGGCTAGTTATCCTTGGGACAACGGAAAATGTAAATAAAATTTGGTCTTTCTTTTAAAAAATTTATTTTATATAAATTTAATTTTTTTCTTTCGAATTAATTTTTTAAAATATATTTTATATAAATTTCCTTTTTTTAAAATTTTCAAATCAAAGGAAAATATTAATTTTTAACCTTTTCTTTAAAAAAAAAAAGGGGGGGGGGGGAAGTGCTACAACGTGCCCAAATTTTAAGGGAGGATTCGACAAACGGAACAGCGTGAAAAAGGGGAGGCGAAAGAGGGGTTTAAAAAAAGTCAAAACTTTGCGTGACTAATTTATTACGTCCCCAAAATAAAAAGTATTAAAAAATCTTCAGGAGATACATATGTACATACAAAAAATTCAGTTTATTACTTTTTTTTTTAAAATTCTTCTCATTTTCACTTACTAAAATTAATCTAATAACAAATCAAAAAAATTTTAATTTAAAAAATTTGATGTAAAACGGAGACTTACGTATAGACAAAAGACCATATTTTTTTAAAATTCAGGGACAATACGATAAACAAAAAAGTTTTTGCATTTTTTTTTCTATACCAATTGGATTTATACGAAAATTCAAAGAGATACAATTTTTTGGGCAAAAAAAATAAAAAAAAAATTTAAAAATTTTTTTTGATTTTTTAAAAACCCCAGAAAAAAATTGATCCCCGATACACGTTCATAAATATTCGGGACCCCAAATATATTATAATTTCTCAGCAAAAATACAATAATATCCCCTTTTCCCCAATCTAGCAATAATATCCCCCTTTTTGGAATATCCCCCAATATAAAATTTTTAAAAAAATTTTCTCTAACACTTTTTTTAAGAAAGCTAGGGGGAAACCCAGGGAAAATTGCCCCCCACTCGAATTTTTTTGGCTTGTAATTTTTAAAAACCTATTTATGAATGTGAAAAATGCGATAATTTATTTTCAAAAGTTACAAAATATATTGTATTTTTCTGTAGTTTTAAAATCAATAGTATAAAATATAAATTTTTTAAAATTTTAGTTTTGGGTCATGTATCCCAATGCATGGGATACTACCCACCTATCAGGATACTCCCCAAACCCCCAAAATTGGTAGTATAATTTAAAAATAATCAAAAAACCTTTTACCAAATAACAAAACAAATATCATTTATAAAGTTTATAAAAATTTCATAGTATTTTCAACAAATTATTACTTTTTTTTTATCTCTTTAATTATCTTTATTAACGAAAAATCAAATTTAAAAGAAAATTCTGTTCGAATACGAAACTGGGGCTTCTTTTATTTTGCAAAAAAAAACAATGTTTTGAAGAATCGCTACTTTTTTTATCAATTCATTTTGGGTGCATTATCCATTTTAGGACATTTAAAAACATTTTCCATCATTTTTTCTGATATTAAATTGTAAGCTCTTTAAAAAAAATTCCCTTTACCTTCCCCAAAAAACCTTATACTTCGTTAAAGCCCCAGTCATTTACTTTTGGGACTCCCGTGATATTTTAAAAAATTTACTTGGCTACTTCTGTCTACTTTTGGTTTACTTTGGGTCACTACCCCTATTGGCTTGGGTCACTTATCCCTAGTTGCATTTTTTTTTGTTTAATCCAAAACAAAGACATTTGCGAAAAATTACATTAGAATTTTAAATGCATGAAACTGTAGCTAATAGCTGACTAAACAAATGCTAATTGAAAAAATCTTTTTTTTAAACCCAAAAATGTAGACCAAAAAACCCTTCCTCTCAAAAATTTCTTTTTAGTCATGAAAACGTATTTCTTCGCATAACTTAAAAATACGCTATGATTCACTTTTTTTTTTTTACCATGTGTCAACTGGCTGAAAGGAAAAAAATGATGCCCTTTCAACTCACAAACTTTTCCATTGCTGAGAGAAAGGCATTGGGGCTGTACCCTTAGGGGGCAAATGTCCCTAGTTCCCTCACATTTTATGCATCATATTGTAAATTTCAGGATCTCTTTCACCACTATAGACTTTTTACAACAGAAGATCTGTATTGTGGTTGAAAAAAACTTTGTAGTATTTGAACAAACAAAGACAGTTGTTACGTTAAGGAAATTTTTGTAGCGTTTATACAAATCACTGAAATGATTTTTAAAAAAACCCGTCGTAACACAACTTTTCATTTCGCGAAATTTCTTCGATGAAATAATGTATTAATCATAATTAAAAACTAGGAGTGTTACCCCTTCAGACTTCCATTCCCCTTCATTGAATCAATTACTCCATCTGATAAAGAAACGAAAATTTTTTTACAAAAAAAAAACAAAAATTTTTTTTTTTAATTTGCGTCCTCCAAAACAAAATTCGGGTTTTCGCCGCACTTCAATACTTCCCTTACTAATTTTCACATTCGTTAATTGAAATAATAAAATTTAAAAAAAACCATAAATAGTTAAACTAACATCAAAAGTTTTTTTTTTTTAGCAATTTTTCTTTTTAAAAATTTTAAATCGAAATTTCAGAAAAAATTTTTTGTGCCATAAAAAATTTCTTCTTTAGGCAATCATTTCCAAAATATAAACTTTTTAAAGACGTAAAAATTTGGGTTTCAAAAATATAATCACTTTTTTAAATTTTTTACTTTTTCAAAAGCTTCTACAAAATTGTAAGCTTTTGTATCAAACCGTTTTAAAAAAGTTTTCACTAAACCCCCCCGAACCCCGACTTCAAGAATCCTCTATGTTCTTTCTCTCTCCCCCTTTGAAGGAGGGGGAAGGAATCCCCAAAACCCCGGGGGGCCCCAGTCGTGGGGCCTCGAATTTCATTGGCGATAAAAAAAAAAGCCTGAACGATTGTTTTCGCCTAGTGCGATAAAGTGTTTTTTTTTAGTTTAAAAAAACGGGGGACATCTGGGTTTTTGAGAAAAATAGTAAAAGAGTTCGTGCCGATGAATTTTTTTCTCTTAAATAGTCATTTTGAGAAAAAAACCGTTGATTTCCTTGACCCCCCAGTATAATCTAAAACTTGGGGGAAAAACTGCTGTCCTTGCAATTTCCCGAAAAGGGGAAAATTTTCGCCAAAAACTGGTACCTACTGCTTATTTTCTACGTGGGATGGTCCCCTTTTTCACACCTGCACTCTATGAAAAGGGGGGAATTTCGATTTTTGAAAATTCGGCGAAAAGGTTTTTGGCCAACAGGATCACCAGTTTTCCCCCCCCCCCCCCCCCCTTTGACGGGCCCCGGTTGCCCAAAAAATTTTTATTGCAAAATCCGAAAAAATTTCGCCAGTAATCGATCCTATACTTCCCATTAACCCCCATTATTCACCTTTATTTTATTTAGATAAAATGATGGCTGTGTCTGTAGTGGCTTTTTTCTGTACTTGTAATCGGGGGACGGAGCAAGAGACAGGCTTCGGCACTTTCTAAGTACCTTGTGCAAGCAAGTTTTTGTAACCATGTCAAGCAAATTTATATATGGAAAAACCTGGTACGCTATTGATTGCATACCCCATTTTGGGATGTATATAACATTGAATCGGCCTGTAGTGTACAGCTGGGAAAAATAACGTCCACCCTTCGTTTTTCGGCTGCTATTTTCAGGAATTTTGTGAAAGGTTCATTTTTTTGGAAAAACGTAAAAAATTCAGAAATGGCAACAAAAATTTTATAAGGGGTCATCTACATATTAAAAAGAGACCAAATTTGAAATTCCCCTGGCAACCCCAATTTTTTTTATAAAAAATGTTTCATCTTTAAAAAAACCCCAATCCAAATTTTTTTTTTTTATATTTCATTATTTGTTTTAGTTATACATTCAAAGTTGAAGGCCCATAATGTTAAAAAAGTTTTTACAAACTTTTTTTTTTATACCCCCACAAATAAAAAGAATTAAACCAAATTTTTTTTTTATTATAATTTTTTAATTTCCAAAAACAAAACACAAAGTTTTTTCATCAATTTTTAAATTTTTATTACTTTTTTTTTTAAATTTAAAAAGAAAAAATAAGTTTTAATACACCCCAATTTTTGTTTCATAAAACGATAAAGTAATCAATAAACCAAAATCCCCAATTTTTTAATTTAAAAACAATTTTTTCCGAGTTATTGTAAAAAAACTGAAAAAAACGAATTTAGGGACCCTGTAAAAAAATTTCTTAGCAAAATTGACCTAATTTACATTATCGTTTTGGGGGTTGAAAAACGTTTTTGGTAAATGTTTATTCAAATTATTGATGTCTGTCCAAATGTCTAAAAATCTTTTCTTTTTTCAAATGCATACAATGTATTTTTTTTGTTAATTTTAAATTTAAATTATATCGATTACTATGTTTTTTAAAGTATGTTATTTCCAATATTATTTATAATTTTTTATTATAAAATTTCCAATAAAAAATTGTTTTTCCTCGATTTTTTTTTTTTAAATTTTTAGAGATTACTTATTTATTTAGTTATTTAGTCAGTTATTTAGTCGTTAGGGCAGTCAGTCGGTTTTTGTTTAGTTAGTCCTCGGAGTTGCTTTAGGTTTTTGCAAAGTTTGATCCAATCAAAGGGTTGTTAAGTCCAATTAGTTTTGTAAATGAGTAGCCCGTTATCCGTTGTTAGCAGTAGTCCCCTTAGTTATCATGAGTCATCATTCCTGACTAACTAATTTACGTCAGTTGACTAGTTTTGTCATTGGACTAATAAGGGTGACAAATAACGGCGTGATTAATTGACTGACTGACTTTTCTTAAAAGAACTAAAACCCCGGGCTGACTAAATGATTAACAACTGAAAATGATTAACTGACTTTTCTAACTGACTTGATTAAATAAATGACTAAATTTTCTGACTGACTAACTTTAAATGACGGGCTAACTAACTGATTTCATTAAAAAAGACTAAATAATAAATAAATAATCTCTAATATTTAAAAAAAAAACGAGAAATGGACAAAAATCTATTTTTGGGATTTAGACCCATTCGGGATTTTGACTCATTCGGGGTTTCGGCTTTCGGGAAATTTTGTTTGTCGGATTCGGCTGTCGGGATATTCCCAAACCCCGTGTCCGAATTTTTAAAGCAACCTTTTGTAGCAATATGAATGAAACAAAAATTTGCATAAAATTAAAACCTAAATGTATAATTTGTTTGTCTATCTGATTTAAAAATCGCATTTAAAAATATGTTCGTTATAAATAATCGTATATGTGACAAATTTAAAAAATTAAAATTTTTTTTTCGTCTTCCTTTATTTTATTTCTGAATTTTAAAAAAATAAAAAAAAAAAAAGGTAAAAACATAAAAAAACCCAAAATTTAGTGAAAAATTTTAATTCTAGCTTTTTTGGCGAGATTTGGAAACCCTTTTGCTACTTGTCGTTTCGAAAATACACCTAAATTTTACCTTTTTTAAAATTTGGAGTTTTTCCCCCAAAACGAGTTCAAAAAAATGCTTTAATTCTCAGCAAAAAATCAAAATAAATAAATCTTTTTTAACCTGGGGTATTTTGATGGTGCTGAATTTTTATGAAAAAAAAAACGGGGTTTTTGCCATTAAATTTTTTCAAAGTTGGTACAAATTTTTGAATATGTAGACGCCCCCTTATGAAATTTTTTGGTTGCCGTTCTAAATTCCTTACGCTATTTCCTGAAAAATACACTTTCAAAAAATTTCCCTTGACCAATACCAGCCGCCATAAGGGGGGGTCTTTTTTTTTTCCCCAGCGTCCCTAGTACCCAATTTGTGTAATTGCATATCAATGTCAATATTTTACTGCGGGGGGGTTTTATTCTGCTAAAATTTATCATTGAAATTTAATATATATATATATATATATAATATATATATATATATATATATATATATAATATTATATTTTTAAAAAATATAATATAAATATATAAAATTAAAATTTATTTTTTTCAAATAATATTATATAAATATAATATTATATATTTTTAAAAATAAAATTTTTATATTATATATATAATATAATATTATATTTTATAATAATAATTATAAAAATTTTAAAAAAAACCTTTTTTTAGATTTGTCAACTTGAAAAGTAATGTTAAACACATGTAATATTCGTTGTTTGGTTATTGTCGCCTCCTACTTGGAGGTACCCTTGCGTTTTTTTTTTCAACCCAACTATCCTAAAAACATTAACGCTATAAAAATAAATACTAATATATGGTATTTACTTAAAATTCTGTTGTGGTAAAACTCTTAGGTGATCATATAAGGTACCTAATTGTCTTGGTGTCAACTCCGTGTCATCTGATTTGGTGTCATTTCCCTTTAGTTTCAAGTTTTTAAGGTACATCCCTAATTTCTCCTAATTGCTAATGCACCATTAAATTTAACCAAAAAAAATTGTAAGATACACATTTAATGATAATTTATGATCTGTAAAGGGAAATAATAATATTTTGTTTAAAAAGTGTTTTTGATAATTGTCTAAAAATTTTTCTAGTTGGCTGTAATTGTTTATCTCCAATTCCACTAAATATGACTTTTTCTGCTTTTTTTTTTGTTGCAATTTTTTTCTTTTCAATTGCCAATGCAAAAGAAACTGCAATTGATCTCTCTCGCACCCATTACTTTTAAAAAATGATTATTATTAAACCCACCTTCTTCTACATAGCAAATTTAAAAAAATGGGCCCGGGTTTAACACCGAGACCCCAATTTTACACAACTCGTAGAAATTCTTGGCTTGATTTTTTTCCCCTAACAAGTTTGAACCGGTATAACAGTGTCAGTGAAATCGGGGTTTATCTTGAAATCTACTGTCTTTTTTTGTATAAAAAATGTCCTGATTTTTCTTTAATTTTTGTCCTGAAATTTGTGTTTTACTACGACCCGTTTACTGTATTTTGATAATTGGCTAAAAATTTTTTTTAGTTAGCTGTCATTTTTTTTCTCCAATCCACCAGTAATGACTATTTCTGCTTTTAATTTTTAGTCGTTTTATTATAAATTCAATTTTTGAAACAAAAGGTCGGTAAATCTCTTTTTCGTTGTAATTGGAACCGTTTTCCCATGTATCATGGGGCAGGAAAAAAGCATCAAACTTTTGTGGTTGGATCTGAAGCGTATTTGGCAATGGGATGTGTTTTTTTATTGAAATTGTAAATTCTTTTAAAGCAAATATCTAATTTTGCACCATAAAAAATTTTTATCGACTTTTAGCTTTTTTCTGCCAAGATAAATTTGATTTTTATGTAAGTGGTCCAGTTAATATCGAAAAGTCTAATTTTTTTTACTTGTCATTTAGAAATCTCATAGTAGTTTATAAATGATTATTTACACTGCATTTACTCTAAGTAGAGACTAAGGTAACAAAAAAACCTAACTTATTTGCTATTTTCCCTTATAATGGGGCAGTTAATTTTAGGTTATTATATTCCTGAATATTTATTTGATTTGGGGGAAATATTGAATGAAATGATTGGTAGTTTGTTTGAAACCCTACTCTTACTAGGAGTGAATGCAGTGTAAGCAAATAAAAAGTTAGTTAGACTTGGTTTGTCTGTCTTTTATTGCACTAATCTACTGTCTTTTATTGCATAAATAATGTCCTGATTTTTTGTCCTGAAATTTTGTGTTTTCCCACTACGACCCCTGTTTATTGTATTTTGATAATTGGCTGTCATTGTTTATACTCCAATACCACCAAGTAATGACTTTTGCTGCTTTTAATTTTGTCGTCAATTTTATTCGTAAGTTCAATTTTTGAAACAAATGGTTCTGTAAATACTCTTTTCTCTTTTTCAGTTGTAAATGGAAGCGTTATGCCTATGTATTACTATGGTGCAAGATTAACAGCATCAATTTGTGTTAAGGTTGGATCTGAAGCGTAATTTAGCCAATGGTATGTGTTTTCATTGAAATTGTAAATTCTTGTTAAAAATTTCATCGATTTGGGATTTTTTTCTGCCAAGATAAATCTGATTTTTATGTAAGTCCAGTTCATATCACAAAGTCTTCTTTTACCTGTCAATATAGAAATCTCATATTATTTATTAATTATTTTTACACTGCATTTACACCAAGTAGAGACTAGGTAAACAACCTGCTAACTTATTCGCCATTTTCCCCTATAACTAATGATGCAGTTAATTTAGGTTTTTATATTCCTGAATATTTATTTGATTTGGAGAAAAATAGTGAAGGAATTAGTAGTTTGTTTGAAACCCTACTCTTACGTGAATGCAGTGTAAGCAAATAAAAAGTGTGCTAGACTTCGGTTTTTGTGTTATAATTATAGAGCAATGAGAATTTTTACTATACCCATTTCTGTGTATTTTCTTATGTTAATGCAATACTACTTATATACTAAAAAATTTGAATAATAAAATTAAAAATTTGTTAAAGTTCTTACTTTTAATCAGCATTTTCCCATTTTGTTAGAAGATGTACCAGAATTTATGTTTTCTTATTGATTATTAGCATTTCATTACTTTTAATACTAGATATTTTAATTAAAAAAATTTTTATTTTAATTGTTTTGCATTAAAACGGGTCCCTGATCCCCTTACAAGTGTATGCAAAACATTTTTTGGGGCCAACCAAGAGATGATACTTTGTAGATTTTATAAGTGAAGATGAAGAAATGGAAAAAATACTTTTGTGCTTTTTTTCGGCGGCTTTTAGAAACTGCCGAGGAAGCCCCTGACCACTAACGGGCCAATTTTAAGTGGCATATCGATCAAACTTCAACGGGGGGGGGCTAACTCGATGGCTCAACCACAAAGGGGGGGGGGGATGCGATTACATTTTTATGTGAACAAATTATAATCATTTAAATTTAAATGTAAACTACAAAGCTACATTTTTTAAAAATATTAAATTTTTAAAAATTAATTAAAAAATGAATGTTAAATTAAATTATGAATTTAATTAAATTTACAATGTGTTTTTATTATTTACTGTAAAATTAAAAAATTTTTAAATAATATAAATAATTTAAAAAATAATAATGAATTAAAAAATATACATAAATGTTGTAAATTTAACATTTAGAGTTATTTAAAATGTAATAAGTATTTGATTGAATGTAAAGATTTTATTTACGTTTTATAAAAATTTTAAAAGCAAGTACAGCTATCATTCGAAAAAATTTTAAAAAAAAAAATTTTTGCAATAAAAACGGGAAAAGAAAAATGCTTTGCGCAGTTTTAAAATATAAAATTACATTTTTTTAAAATTTTTTTTAAAAAAATAAAAATTTAAAATATTTGAATTTAATTAAATTCAGTGTTTTATAAGTACAAATAAAAGGCATATTTTAAAATGAAATTTTAATCAAATAAATAAACTGACGTATTTTGTAGAAATTTTTTTATACTGTAGAAAATTTTTTTTATAAAGGTTTTTGGAAAACCCCCCCCCCCCCCTTTCCAACTCCTTTTTAAAAAAAAATTCGGATAATGGAATTTGGATAATGGAATAATCACTCGTTTTTTATTTAAATTTTGCAAGGAGGAAAAAAAAGTTATTTCAAGAATTCTAAAATTTTTTTAAAGGTTAGTTGAATCATCGCGCCAAAGCTCAGAGGGGATAGACAAAGGGGGTCGTAATTTAGAACCACATTAGTACAGCCGCACATGATGAAATTGTAGAAAAAAGATAAAAGAAAACATCATCTCGCAAAACTACTACCCCCAAAAAAAAACACAATTTTAAAAAACCAAAAGAAGAAAAAGGCATAGTTCTGACGCTAAAAAACTTTTTTTTTAACATTATTTACTTTACCAAAACAAAAATTATTTTATTTTAAATTTTGCTA